>JAJMLN010000036.1:0-79557 GCA_030569675.1 Wickerhamomyces ulmi
CCAACTAATCCATCCAGATCCAGCATTCCACAACAGATACTAACTACATCCACAGGCTCCAACTAATCCATCCAGATCCAGCATTCCACAACAGATACTAACTACATCCACAGGCTCCAACTAATCCATCCAGATCCAGCATTCCACAACAGATACTAACTACATCCACAGGCTCCAGCTAATCCATCCAGATCCAATAGCAGTTCACCTACTTCAATTTATCTTCCGATGAGTTCCATTGATACCATTCTATTATTTCTAATTGATCAATCCTCGTGAATATCTACTAACTAACTAAACAGATACGCATCACACTCCAGTTTCCAGTTTCCAGTTGCCAGTTTCCAGTTGCCAGTCAAACCACCAGTCAAAATACCAGTCAAACCACCAGTCAAACCACCAGTCAAACCACCAGTCAAACCACCAGTCAAACCACCAGTCAAACCACCAGTCTAGTCAAAACACCAGTGACTCGTGTTTCACTAAACGGTCGAATGACCAGCGTTCCACCAAACTATCGATGCAACAGATACAGTTACAGGAACTCCAGATCAAGCTACGATTCCTAAAAGAAACAGGCCCTGGGATCGTGAAACGGGCCATTTGGGTGGGAAAGCCCTAGAAGGCTCCCAGGAGGCTCCCTAAGACACAGAGCCGAGAACCAGTCGCCAAAAAGGGAGCCCACACAAATAACCATGGACCCACATCCCTCCCTGGTTGGGCTATTGAAAAGAAGGTAGAAGATATCCCATACTGGGGGTGGGTATGAGCCCTGGTCCTACATAGATGACATAAGCAGATGATGATGTAATCAGCAGATGACATAAGCCATAAACATTAGATAATCACAATAGACACTAACAGTGATCTGAAGAAAGAGGAAAGAAGAAGAAGGAAAAAAGAAGGAAGAAGGGGTTGATCTGGGGTAATTCATCGAAGTAGCCGGAAGAAGGCTGAAGATGATGCCCTGGTTGACCTAGAGGGATGGGTAAAGGACAAGAAGTCCGGATCCCCAAGCTGAAGGCTCCCTAAGACAGAGAGCCGAGCGCCAGTCGCCAGAAAGGGAGCCCACCAAATAACCATGGCCCCATAGAAGGGCCATGAAGGGCTGGTAAGTATACCAGCAGTCATTACCAGCTATTACCTTGGTTTTATCTGGTAATGACAAAAAAATTTCCAGGGCCAACGGCCCACGCCCTCCCCGTTCAGTTGATTTTGATCGAAAGTACCACTAAATTGTTAAAAATCCTTAGAATACAAGTGCTAACAGATCAATGGATCATAGATCAAAAGCTATGAAGATTAAATGACTCAAGAACATATGGGCACTATACTACGAACTACGAAGATGTGGGAGGATCAAAGCTGTGGCTACAATTGTTTCATAGGTATGAAGCATTGGTCAGCCAAGTAAAACTCAAATCCAATATTGAATCCATCTGTCTGCGGCTAGTCAAAGCTGGAATTCAGATCATGACCCTGCGAACTAAACGTTCAAGCGAGAAGCGAACAGAATAAACTACAACAATTATTAAAAACCTGCAGATCAATGTTGTTTTATGACAGCTCTATATTATAACGTTACCATTTTTCCATGTTTTCTCATCAATAATATAGACATGTATATTTCAGTTATAATGTGATAGCTTAATACTATATAGACTGACATTGTTTAATGAAGTAACTTGACCAGATTCAGCCCATATGAAACAATGATGGTGCTGTTGGCGATCGGTACCTTTAGTATCGGAGGTATACGCGGTGTTAAATTAGGTATATTTAATAAAAACCCTGATTTCATCACCATCCAGCATGAAAATTTGAGTTTTGAAGAGGTTGTTCCATTACGTGTGCATTCTAGCTTATGCTGAAGTATCTGGTTTTAAGAAAGAAGCAGTATTGATGAAAGTAGCTGGTAGCGCCGGCAAAAAAATTTGAGAATTTTGTGTACACTTGATCTTTTAAATTATAATTTTAGAGGTAGTCTAGCTTTTCCTCATTTTAAAGATTCACCAAAATTTTCTTATATTTTAGTATTTAAGAGTGTCATTACATGAACAGTGCTATACTAATGTATTATTCACCATTTAACTTGACTACATTCCATATTTTATTGGTGTACCACTCATGATTAGTTCAGGTTACTGATCTGCCAAAATGTATCGGGTAAATATATTCCTGGAGAATCTACGTGATCTGACACAAAATAGATAATTCGCGAAGAATAGCTGTGACTATAAAAAGTGGCGATAAGTTTGATGATTTTGTTTTGTTTTGTTTGTTTTGTTTTGTTTGTTTAGTTATATTCATATTTACCTAGAAATGTAGGTGTTTTTTCTTTTGGATCCTTCAGGCTTAACTTTGGATGCTTCCTTTTGGTAGTTCATAAAACTGCTCAAGGTTAATGATAGTGTGAATTAGATTAATTAGCTCTATATCTGAGAAGATTGAAGTATCCACTTCTGTTAGAAAGCTAGTGTTTAATACAAACATGATGATCTTTTGAACGAATATTTGTGTTGAGTGAGTGATCACACCTCATTCGACCGTATTACTCAAAAGATAGATCTATCCTTCAGCATGTGTTTGTTTATTTTGTCTATACGATGGATACAATATAACATTACCGCTGAGACCATCTATACCATAGCCATGTAGAGTTACCGCCGCTTATACTTATTTGTGATGACGTACTCAGATTCGTTTCTAACCTTGAGAATAAGTTTGTAGGTCCAGTGATCTGTTTTTAGTGTTGGGGTTTGTTTCGGCTGTATCGCCCAGTATGTCACAATGAGACTCATCATTGCAAGGAAGAGCTGCTTTAGTTTAGTTTCTGAGGGTTTAATGAACATGTTGATAAATCATTCAAACTTTGAAAGTCTATGGTTGAGTAACAAAAATGGAATCATTAATATGAGAAGTGAAACGATTCCGAACATTTCTGGCAGAAATAGCAGCTGGTGTAAGAGTTGAAGGTTTAGTTGTAGCTGGAATTAGCGTAGTAGTAGTTGTAGTAAGTGTTATATCAGTAGATAAGACACTAGTAGTTGTAGTTAAGAAAACAAGCGAATTGGTTATGTGTTACAAAATTTAGTAAAGTAAGAGAGAAAGAGAAGAAGAGTTCTACATAACATGATCTTAATATAGCTGCGCCTACTGAACATGAGCTCTTATTAACATGAGATATTTTTCTTTTGCGTTGTTTCTTCAAAAAGACCTCAAAATTTCTGTGTTTTTCTGTTTAAAAGTGACACAATCCGGTTAAATAAAGCAAAGCCACCGGCTAAATACAAAAAATATGAGCCCATAAACACATTAACTGATTGAATTTGGTTATATCCGCATTATTACTACAGATATATCAGTATATTCATATTAATCGTATCATTATTTGCTAATTATCAAAACAGCTATACACAATCAGTCAATAATTTTTTTTAAAGAACAAGTATCAGTTTATATATCAAATATAACAAAATTAAGCAGTTTGTTCAACATGTTCAATGGAATGTCTCTTTTCCATGACATTAGTGAAAGCAGCAACATTTGGATGACTTGAATCACCAAACACTTCAGCAACTTCTTCCAAAGTTCTTCCTGAAGTTTCTGGATAGAAGAAGTAAATAACAACACATTCAACAGCTAAGATACAACAGTAAACGATGTAGTATTTCCAATCAATGGCATCCATTGCAATTGGGTTAACGTAACCGTTGTAAACTAACACGACTTGCATTGTGATTTGGAAAACGTTCAAACCTTTAGATCTGTGAGAATATGGTAAGATTTCAGTGATGTATAAGAATGGTAACCCATTAGCACCAATGTTATAAGAAGCATAGTATAAGAAAATCATAGCTAAGACACCTTGACCCAATGATTTTTGTTCAAAGTTACGTTGTTGATTAATAGCAGATAATGCCGTCCAAACAATGTAACATGTTAACATACCAAAGACACATGTTAAGAATAATGTTCTTCTTCTGAATAATGAAACAACAGAACAAACAATAACACAAGTAACAAAGTTGTAAATCATCAAACACATGTTAATCTTCAATTGCTCTTCAGTATCGGTGATACCAATAGAAGTCAAAACTTTTGCCAAGTAGTAAGAAACTAAACCATTACCAGATAATTGCATGAAAGAAGCAGTGAACATAACCAAGAAGATTCTCTTTCTGAAAGTTTTTCTTGTCCAGAAATCAGAGTATTTAGAGTTAGCACCTGCTAATTTTTCAGATTCAATGGCAGCTTCGATTTCAGATAATTCAAATCTAATAAATTCAAGATCTTGTGGGTGATCAGAGTTACCAACATGGATTTTCTTCAAGACTTTCTCAGCTTCTTCAAATCTACCTTTAGCAACTAAGTATCTTGGAGATTCAGGAATGACAAAGAATAAGGCAATTTGAACCAATGGGAAGAAAGCTTGTAATAAACATGGGATTCTCCAAGACCAATGGTTATCAATCAATCTTGTCAAATAAGTAACAATAGCACATAAAGTAGCACCTAAGTACCAACAAATGTTATAAGAGAAAGTACAAGCATCACGATGAGTTGGGTAAGAAATCTCACTTAATAAACTTGGAGCTGCAACACTTGCAATAGCACCACCGAAACCCATGATGATTCTTGAAACTAAAAACATGGCATAAGCACCTTCAACTGAGTTAGAAGTTGTGGCACCTTGTAAGACACCACCAATAGCAACGATTAAAGAACCTAATAACATGGATCTGACTCTACCGATCTTATCGTTCAAGTAAGCACTTAAGAAAACAGAAAGTAACGCACCAAAAGTATAACCATTACTAACGGCACCTAATCTTTGACCAGTTGGGAAACCTAAGTATGAAGTCCAAGTTCCTAAAGATTGTAAACCATTTAGCAAAGAACCATCAAACCCAGAGTTGGTTGAAGCTAGAGTGATGATAAACACTGAAAAGTTTAATTGTCTTAGATGTGGGACTTTATACCATGGTCTTGTTTCTCTGATGAAATCAGTGATGTGGACATCACCACCGTTATGGAACCCATCAAGTGTGTTGCTTGGTTTCAAGTTGTTGATTGAATCATTTTCTGTTTTGATCTTGTCCAAGGACGCGTCCTTGTATTCCAAGCTTGGAGGAGTGGAAGACATACTTGTGGTTGTTATAGTTGTAGTTGTATTTGTATTTGTGTATGGGTGTATGTGTTTGGGAGTTAAGCACTAATAAGTTTAGTGTGGTAAGTTTGTATTAGATAATAGTGAGGAGGAGGAGAGTTGAGATGGTTGATGAAGTGTAGAAATGGGTACTTTTGCAAGGTATTTAACTTGTTTATGTTTCATGTTGGACACTGGACGGACACCCCCCAAAAATACCCAAAATTGAATGACGAGTGAAATGGATTGATCTATTTGGATTGTGTAGTAAGTGACTAAGTGTACTTGGAATATGGGTTACATTGGCATTTTTGGATGAGGCTTATAATACCCTGTGTTATGCATGCTGCAGAGTGTAGCCTACAGTGTTACAGCGTGTAAGAATGAGATGGAGTCACTAGCTACTTCCCAACTTACCATACTAACTTACCAAGTCGTTAGTACTATAGTAGTACTAGTTAATATGAAGCGTAGTAGTGACTAAAGTAAGGTGTTTGGAATAATTATGCAGGCTGCTGTGAACTGTCCATTACTCCGCTGTGTAAAACATAAAAATACATAAAAATAAAGTGGAGAGACGTACCACGTTAAGATTATCGGGTAAATAGACTAATTCACCTGGGCCCTTACTGAGATTTTAGGTTAAATCTTGCGGGCTAGCTGGCCACTGGATGGGCCTGTACTCTGTTCAGTTGGGAAATCTGGATTTGGGATAAATGCGATATTGTGATAGGCTCCACGAATTCTGTTTTAGGTGATATTATTTAAATCTGGGGGGCATTTAGGGACATTTACAGACATTTAGAGACATTTTGAAGGGACATTTTAGATCGGAGGACATTTGGGAGGAATTGTAGCGAGACTCTTTTCAGTGTGTTTTCAGTGTGTTTGTGTTTACCGCCGAGAAAGTGCAGTTTCATCGAATGATCAACTACATCACTAATACTAATACTAATACTATGGTAAGACAAGGTGTTTAGCACTGTTTTTGCCCAGAGTACACTACTCAGTGCAGTGCCCCGGGGTCACACACACACTAAACACTACCGTCGCTTGCTTGTCCGCCGCTGAGTGTTAATCACTCGACTTTAGTCTCTTTTGCCGCTGCGTTTAAGCATCATGAGATATATGAGTTGATACATGTTGTGCTGTGTTTATGGTTTATGGTTTATGGTTTTGTTGTATTTGGATAGTTTGTTGTGCTTGCTATTGTGCTGTATAGAGATTCCCCGAGTCCCCGATGTCACTCTGACTGACAGTTATACAGACAACACAATATACACATCATATAGTCTATACTCTACAGCATGGACATTGAATGGTACCGAGGTAGTACGGCGATGTGGTGGGTGGTCTAGCTTTGATTGTAGCGAATTTACTGATATGCATTGTCTCAACTTACTAGAGCAATCAGTAATCACTAGTCACTCGTCATTGTACTTGACGAACACAAACACGAACACGAACACGCGCGCGCATTACCACAGTACAGTACTACACAGTTCAGATCACAGACTATAGTACGTACTTTGGTGGCTTATTCATGATGGGTTCATTCATCATGAGATCCATACCGGGATCTGAGTAGTGAATACTTCGACTGAAATTAGATATGAGTTCACGGAGAAGTACGTGTACTTTAGAAAGTCGAGTGTAAACAGGTGATATAACCTTTTCTTAGCAACGTTAGAAATAATAATGAACGGAACAAGTTGTTAGAGTTTAGCCGTTGACCGTAGTGTTTACTGTTTAGTGGTTGTATCAAGGATAAATAGGCTCATCAGTCGGGATAACTACATTGTGTTGTGCTGTTTGTATTGTTGTTGTGTTGCTGTTTACTTATCTCGTAATCGTATATCAACTACCCCATCTTTTGGTACTATCGGCAAAGTGATTCATGATTCATGACTCAAGAGTCACGAGTCATTCGACCCCTGCGGGAAGGGACACTACTCACTACGCACAAAGCGAGCAATGTAAGCATGGAAGCAGCCAAACTGTAGGCGGAGTCTGACACTACTGTAGGCAGAGTGCGGACAGACAGTGGACAGTGGACACTGGACAGAGAGTGGGAATTAGGCAGCCATTCAAAATATGGAACTGTGGGGTGCATATGTGATGATATCCTTGCATAGACATGCATATTCATAGTAGTATTCGCTTTAATATTCAGAATTTCATTGGCCAATCAATAAAATAACAAACTAATTATAACAATAATCCGAACCAATAATAGCTCGTACTCACTATTACTAACATCACTTAGTCTTACCGGATTGAGAAGTTTCAAACGACTCATGTTTTTGTTGGATGATTCGCGTGCGACGTGTTTTAATTGATCTACGTCTTGTAGTGAATGAATAACGATAAAACAAACGAGTGTAATACATCTATAACATATGGCTAAAATCAATAAACAATAGTATAACTAGTATCAATATTATGATTAATCAGAATCAGCAGTTAAAACATTAACTTTAACATCATCTTTAACATGACTAACTTTTGATTCTTCAACATCATCAACTTGTTTAACTTTCCCATTTTCATCAAACCAATGTTTAAGATCTTCTGGATATTCACCAGTTTTACTATTATATAAAATAATCCCATTCTTTCTTGAATCTCTTTTTTCTTGTCTCTTATAAAACCATAATGCAACCCAAACCCAACCTATCAAGATAGAATCAATGATAGTTGTATAAGTATACCCTCTTTTAAAACGAGGACCTTGTGAAGTTGGATAAGTTAATCTACCAATCCATGCTGTTGATTGATTTGCAAACATATTACACCAACACAGCACAATGGCTCTTGCTTGTGGATCATGTCTCATGATATCATTCAACCAACCATAAACAACTGATGAGATTGTGATACCGAAATAACCAATGTAAAAAGCATACCATTTAGCACCTTCAGGAACTTTCCAAATACACAAGATCAACGACCCTGAGAAATTTATACATTCAGCCCAGAAAATAGCATATGTTCTTGAACTCATGATATCTGCAGAAAAACAAACTGCAATGATGAAAGCAACACCTAAAGCTGGTGGAATTGAAGTGAAACGATTAACTCTTGGGATTGAGTATCTATCTAATGATTTTAACCAAAGTGCAAACCCATTATATCCATTATTTGAAGAATTCCAGAATAATGCATCAAGAATTGACAGAACATATATTTGCCAACTTGTCAAGATTTGTTTCCATAATTTAGTGTTTAAGAATGGAGGTGGTTCTTTTGATGGTGTAACGATTTTAGCATCTTTTAATCTTTTTCTTGCTAATCTAATTTCATCATCTGTTAAGAATAATGAACAACAATTTTCTGGAGTTCCAGGAACCATATAAAGAGCTAAGAATCCAACAGGTAATGTAATTATACCATCGATTAAAAACATCCATCTCCAACCTTCTCTACCACCATGACCATCCATTGTTTGATAAATCTGAGCAGAAACAAGACCTGAAGTTAATGCACCCAACATTTGTCCACAATAATAAAGACCACCTCTTCTACCTAATTCATGAGGTTTATACCATGATCCAAGTAAATAATGGATCGCCATGAAATAACCAGCTTCAGTGGCACCAATTAAGAAACGACAGGCATGTAATTGATGAACAGTATTAATAGCAGAAGTTGCAACTGTTACTAAACTCCATGAAACATCACCAAAGAAAAAAATCAAATGCATTGGAACTCTTGGAAACAAATACATATAAAACACTTGAAAAATAACAGAACCGGCATTATATAATGAGATTGTGTTTGAATAATCATCACCTTTCATATTAATACCTTCTTTCATACCGGAAACATAAGCATTACCCACATTACTCTGATCTAAATTCTTGGACCAATATGAAATGATTGCAAAAGTAACGATTAAAAGATCCAACTTTGTAACTAATTTCTTTTCAGCAGTTGTAGTTCCCTTTTCAAACCAACTCCACCAGACTTTATTCTTACGAACATGAGTTGGGAATCTATATTCGTACTCGTTGAAATGGGACCACCATTTTCTATCGGCTTCATCTCTGAATTCATGTGTCTTTGGTGTGATTTCTGGTTCGATTGAATCCAATGAATTAGAATCTAAGGAAAGATCACCAGTTTGGCCTGATAGATCATAATCATCATCGTAATCTTCAACATGTCTGTAATGTGGGATGAACTTCCAATACCACGCATCGTATGATTCGATGGTTAACTTCTCTTTAATTTTCACCACTGGTGCTTTAAGAAGTTTTGTCATTTCGATAGTTTCGATATTTGAGATATCTTCGTTATCAAATGATTCAAGACCGTGATAGTTACCAGAAGACCTTCTTTGTAAAGGATTTGAGAAGTATCGGAGCATTATATGTAAGGAGAGAGAGGGTGTGTTATATATATAGTGGGATGGGATCTGACAAGTGTGAGAAGTGTGGTTTATTGAAGGAGTCAGATGGACTAGAAACTAGAAAAGGACGAGTCTCTTACGTCTCTCACGTCTCATATCACATCTTGCGTTATTTCTTCAAAGTGTCAATTGTGTTAATTTGTTTGTTGTTTGTTGATTGTCTCTTTGGATCTAATCAGCGGTGTGGTTCCTTTTGCCACAATTTAAACAATTTAAGCAATTTGAGAAGCCTCCGAATAAATTAGCCGCCGACTCCCAGCCGAGTCCGCCTACGCTTAGGAGACCTTCAGGGGTTGGGCTCAGGGGGAAGGCTGCCTAGATCACTAGTGGTACTGGTTAAATAGAGTAAGTGCCCAGCCTGTGGAGTGTCTATTCACTTGGCCCTGAGCAAACAATAAAAAGCTTCCTTGTCAAAATGCCTGGCATTCTTAGCAGCATCAACAAGTCTTCTTTGTCTTGTTAACAGACGTTTGTAGAGTTCTTAGCACTTTCACATTGTCATATCTTCTCTCTCTTTGAATCAATGGCTCATAAGCGCTTGAACAAACTAATAAAGTGGCTACAAATACAAACACAATAAGCCTCAGAATTAAGTAAGAAGAGCCACTATCTTTAAATAGGGTCCAGGACCATCTTCGACCCGCTATCCGACTCTGAAACTGGCAGCAGCACACCCAACAGCACTATACTTCTACCAGATCACACTATGTTAGTACATACAACCACCTGAATCAATCCCGAATCGTCCACAGTGGCATTGTCTCATAGTCTCATAAATGCATCCACAATCCACAACTAACTAATAACTAATAGCTAATTATAACTAATAGAGCACTCCGCTACCGTTGGGACTAGTCTAGTCTAGATACATACACATCTACACATAGCAGTAGTATAAGTAGACTAATAAAGCAAAAGCCGTTGGAATATCGGTTGTACCTTCGACAATCAGCTAATAACGCTTCTTTTGTATATATGGCATCCGCTTTCTTTCTATAAATGGTTTAATGAACACTTGTTATCAAGAATCTATTATTAATCAACTCATGATAGATAGTACAACCGTGGGTATGTTATAGATACTCTTCTGATATATCTATCTCTATATACAGTGCTCGTAGGTATACTGTACTCAATACACATACGTCACACTTCACGCCTTACATACTTCATTGTGTGATCTGTAATTATCTCTACAACACAATGAATATAGACTAGTCCATGCCATGCAGCATCATAATTTCACATCAATGGAAAGAAACGGCTATGTTCATTGATCAAAGTGAAAGCCAAGAACAAGAACAAGACCAAGAACTAATGGTGTATCGGTTCAGACTTCTTTGGTAAACCGAACCACACACCTCACCACCACACAACATGACACAGTACACAGTACACATAGACTCAAGTAATAACTACGGAGCACATATCATGAGGAGTGAGGAGTGAGGACACATGATCTGATTATGTGGGTGTGGTACGGCTCATTCCATCCAATATGATGTTATCATCCCGCAGTTTATGTTCATCATTGTGATAGATAGTTTACATGATATATTTGTAACAGCCATTTGTGAGAGTAGTCCTTTATTACATTGTGATATCATCAGATAAAATGGAAGTATATGAGAGACATGTCTGATCTGGAAGCTATGGAACTTTGATATATCTGATAGTAGGTTAGTATGTTAGTTTATATATCTTTGTATCTCAATATCTCAGTACTCTACCGTGTTAGATAAGTGATCATGGCATAGATGATCCATATCTTCTCAGTAGTTAGTTTGTATGAAGTAGTAAGCTTTGATCTTGGTATACCACAAGCTATAAACGCATGTACCATCACTTTAGATCAAATACAGACAGAAATTAAGTATAACATCAGGGTCTATCACCTATAGTTTACAAACCAACTGCTTACTATTTTCTGTATAGTTTATAGTTAATATGAACTGTGATCAATGCAGATATTTACAATCAAACATCAATATCCAATATTCATACTTCAACAGTGACACCTATATAACAGTGTATACCAACACACCATCATCATTCAACCCTGGGTGTTGTTTAATCTTTTAGCTGGTAATAGTTGGGGCCTCAAACATACTGTTATACGGTTATATATTACACCACTTTAGTGACTTTAATAATGGTTATTTTGATCATGAGTTATTATCCGTAGATCACTCCAATGTATGATGTACTTATCGTACATTGTTTCCACTGTCTTATCATAGTTCATTCATTAACCTACGAATATCTATACTGAATCATATGTTTGACCATGAGTTTTCCAGATCAAGTTAAACATGAAAATATACTGAGAATACACAACATGCCATGATTAACTATCACTCATGATAACTCCTTAGATGTATCATACATCACACTACATCTCGCTATATAGAGATCTGTATCAATGTTTTATTAATTCTTATCTAAACCTGTTATCTCAAACTATTCAAATATCTATTTAATTCTATGGCAACAACATCTTTCAATTCATCATTTTTGGCATTCTTCTTAGGTTTTTGATTGGATGTCCAATCTGATCCACCGGTTTTGAAACGTTGGGATTTATTAATCAATGATGTTGTTCTTTGTTCTAAGAAATTGAAAACTTCTTCTGAGTTGAATGGGATGCTTGGTGTTGGTGCAGTCACTGGAGAAGAATCACTTCCAGTTGTTCCAGAGATAGGTGCAGCAGCAGAGGTATCTGAGTTAGAACCATTAGAAGCTGGATCACTAGTCTTTTTATGACTGTGACGTGGTTTGGTATGTTCTTTTAATCGCTGGTCTCTTGGTTTAGAATCGGTTTTCTTCGTTACTGGTGGTGGTGATGGTATACTTGATTCTGGTGATTTAGAAGAAGCAACAGCAGCCCAGCCTGATATTGTTGATTTTGATGCGATTTCTGGTTTGGATGGAAGGTTTGGAGTATGGTTTCCCAATGGTTTTGTTTGAGATGTGGATTGTTGTCTCTTGTGGTTATGGTTATGGTTATGATTGTTATGCTTTTGTTTTGGTTTTTCTTGGTTTAAAGACATGATGGTGTAATGAGTGGATGCTATTTTAGTTCTAGAGTGTATGAATAGTCTTCTAATGCAGTTTTCTAGTGGATTTTATAGTGTGTTTTGTAGTGTGTTTTGTCTGTTTTAAAGTGAGTTTTAAATCAACACTTTTTGAATAGTCGCGAATTTGTTCATTATTTCAACACTAACAAATTAATACTGATACTACTATTAACTATTAACTATACCGCTAATTAACTAACAATTGCACTATAAACACACCGAAATGTCCTGGTTTGACGAACTGGTAAACCCCCACATCATGTAAGTATCCACCCACATCCATCTTCTATACATTTATCTAACACCCAACAGCTCTCCCCAATCTCAAATTGAGTCTCCTATCGGGTTCAAAGACTCCTCTATTAAGAAACCAATAGTTAAAACACAAACAGATGCACTTGATCAATTAAAACTAGACAAGGCATGGGAAACAGCATGGTCTCCAGCAAAACAAATCCCAATGACTCTATTCATGAGTTACATGACTGGAAATCAACTCCAAATGATCCCAATAACTCAAACATTGATGTTATTCACAGGTGCCATATCTGCGATTTTTAACTCGACTCAACAGTTCAAGAGTTTGAAAACTGATAAGAACAATACAGATATCTTGGTTGCTAATTCTTTGTTTATCGCTATACAGTTTGTTATTATCGGGATTGGGATTTATAAATTGAATTCAATGGGGTTGATCCCTAATAAAAGAGGTGATTGGTTATCATGGGAATTACCTGCTATATATAACGAAAGATCTATATAACTATAACTAGACCTGGTTAAAATAAACAAACATATATATATATATATATATATATATATATATATATGAATGAATATGTACGAAAAGATGTATATGAGACAATATGTATATGACGTCTATGTGATGTGTGTTTTTTATAGAGGTATACATTAATTTTCAGTAGGCTCAACAGGCTTTTCTTCAGTTTCAACAGGTTCAATAGGTTCAACAGGTTCAACAGGTTTAACTCTTGATTGAGTTTCCTGAGTTTCCAATTGTTTTGTAAAGATTTGTTGTAAGTTAAACTTTGAATACTTATCATAATTATTAACAACACTCATTCCAATATTATTCTTGAAACATTCAACCAAGATCAACTTATCATATTTCTTTAAATCAACTCTATGTCCATGATCCCTTCCTATACATTCTGCAATCTTGGCTATCATATCGTCTTTAGTCAAAGTACTGAAATTTCTAGTTGTTATCTTGATTGCAAAACTTAATGGTTCTTGACCTTCTTCCTTGTGGAAATGTGGTGCTAGTACCTTTTTAGCTAATTTTGTTAATTCTTCAATTGAAGATGAAGTACTGAACGTTATTGGGGTTAGTTTTTGTGTGAATCTTGTGTTTTTAACTTTGGATTCAAATGCATCTTGACATATCTTTTCAACAAACTCTTCTGGATTGATTGGTCTTCTGGTTTTACAAAATACAACACATTCACATCCAAGATCAATGAATTGTAACATCTCTTTATCTTTCTTGTTTGTTGTCTTTGGTTTTGGTTTAGATGCTTGTTTTAGATCTTCAAGTTCTTTCTTTATAGATTCCTCAATACTTAACTCTTTTTCCTCCTCTACTTCTTCTTCTTCTTCCTCATCATCATCATCACCATCTTCATCACCTTCATTATCACCATTAGCTAATGCTTCTAATTCCTTAGCATACAACTCCTCAGCTTTCTCCTGAAATAAAGCCCTCAATTCATTCTGACATTTCTTCTCTTGTCTTCTACCACACGTAGCATATATCCCTGAAGTAGATGGTTCAATTATTCCAGTTGATGTCTTGTATCTCTTCTTTGATCTATCAAATGATCCACCTTTTCTTTTTTCACCCATTTTTACCAGAAAAACACCCACTTTTAACTTCTAAGATAGCGTAATTCTGAACGTTTATATCAAGGATATGACAGTTATATACTCGATATACCTCACAATTGATCGAAACAAAGAACAAATTAGAGATACAGTTAATTAAACGAGACTTAATTAAACATATTTCAAAATCATCTCCGCGAAAATAAAATAAAATTTTCTATTACGTAATACATACTATTAAAAACATCCAAATATGGAATATTCCCTAATTAAGCATATCTATATAAACCATGGGTTAATGATTGTTTCTAAATTTCATGAAATATTTCTGTGCTGTTGAAGGAGATGAGACTTCTTCTGTGTTTGAATTATTTGCATGATGTTGGTTTTGGTGTTGTTGTTGTGATGTTTCTAATTTATTAATCAATTCCACTGCTGTTTCTGGTTTGATTTGATCATATTTTCGATTTCTTAATGAAACATCTTTGTATTCATCTAAATGACCTGCTTTTAGTAAATTAATGGTTTGTCTTAATTGTGTAAACATTGATAATAATGTGGAATCTCTCTTAGTTCTGTCTGTTGATGATGTTGAAGGTGATAGTTCTTGTGTTATGGCTTCAATATATGAAATATCAAGATCAAAATTTATGATTGAATGAGTTGTCAAGACATTTTGATTTTTTAAATCTTTTAAGAATCTTTCTGCTAATAAATCAAATACTCTGTATAACAATAGTGATTTAACAGATAGTGGTAAATTACTGAAAGTTGAATTAAACATATTTTTTAAGAAATCACCAATATCTTTAATGAAATAATTTGGTTCGGTATTTGTAATTGAAGTTTGCCAATCCCAATCAATGAAATCAATCAAATCATCAACTTTATTATCAACTAATTCGAATAATTTAGATTCCGTAGATTTTCTTGTTGAACTTATTAAATCAATTGATTTTAAAGTTATTTGTTTTTCATAGATTATTGATAATTGATTTGATACTTCTTTTGTCATGATTAAGAAATATTCTAAATTGATTAAATTTTGAGATAATTCTTCTCTTGTTATTAAATCAAGTTTATCATTATAAAATTTGTTAATTGAACTTTGGATCGTATTATCAACATTTTCAATGATTAATTTATGTAATGAATTGATATCATATCTATAATAATCTTTTAAAAATTGTTGTTGTTGACTTAAGAAATTTCTCATTTGTGCACATGCCATTGGATAAACTGAACTGAAAGGTAATATTTGTGGGAAGTTCAATGATTCAATTGATTTATTATCATCTTGATGATACCATCCAACACTTGTGATTTTTTTATATAGTTTTAAATCATAAACAACCATTGGCATTGAATCATCCTCTTCTGTTAATTTCAGGAATTCTTGATTGAATTTATGTTGTGAAATTTGTGAATATTTCTTAAATCCAACTATCAATAAATTATAAAAATGATCATAATTTAATTGGAAAGTTTCTAATATCAAAAAGAAATTACCAAAGATTTTCTTGGAATCTATTATTCTCTTTATATCCAAGATTTCATTCATTATTAAGTTTTTGAAAAAAGGGTATAGTTTAGTTGATAAATTCTCCCAAATATCATTTGTCTGTTGCCTTATAAGACTTGGAAATTTTTCTGAAATTGAAGAATGAACAATCAAGAATCCAATGATTCTTGCTAAGAATGTTTTTAAATTTGATTCAACTTTAATGAAACTTGTAAAATTTGAATTCTTCGTATCATTAATTTGGAAAGGATATAATAATTTATCTCTTCTAACAATTAATTCTTTATTGAATTCATTTTTAAAAAATTCAACTTGATCCAAAGTCTTGAAAACTAAGAAAACATCATATATAAATCCAAGATTAATGAAATTCTCAAGACTTGGTAATTCAATTCTTGAATATGAAGGTCTTAAAGATTTCTCAACTGATGAATTGATTTTATATTGTTGAAAGTCTTTATTTTGAGTCTTGAATAAATCCCATTCTTCAAATAATGAATCATATCCATCAAACAATGTATTTGTAAATTGTTCAAATTTATTATCTAAAGAACTTAGGTTCCTTTTCAATAAACTTAATGAATCATCTCGTATAGAATCTTTTAGGTATGGAATTGATGAATTGATTTGATTGATGAATAAGAAATCACGATCGAAATCTTTCGTTAATGAAGTTAAATCATTCAAGTTTTTCAAAGCTTGAAAGAATTTTTGGTTCTTGATTAAATCTTCAGTTTTATCAGTCAATTCCAAAACTTGAAGAACTTTATTGATTAATATTTCAGATTCACTTATTTTGGATATATTCTTCTTTAATTTCAACAGTTGGAATTTCTTTTCAATAGTTAAGTTAGAAGTTCTTGATAAATGATCATTTATATCTAATAATTGTTCGCTGATCTCACTTGAATCTCTTGAAGCTTTTGATACTTCATAAGCGGATGATGCGATTTTTTGTTCATTTGATGTTAGAACTTTAGTGATCTCTTCATTCTTTTTGGAGTCTTCACTTGATAGTTTTGATATCAGATCTTCGATGTTGTTCTCACGAATGCTGGCTTTTATTATAGGCACCAATTGATCTAGATAGTTATTTGAACTTAGTAATTTGACTGGATCATCCTCATTAAGGAAGTTAAGGTCTGAGAATCCAGCAACATGTGTCATTTGTGGTCACGTGTGTATCGTATATATGAGTCACTGCTCTATCTGAGATGTATCTCTGTGAGATCAACGCGTTTATAAAGTGTTTATAAAGTGTTTAGAAGGTGTTCAAAGTGTTGTTGTTGTTGTTGTTGTTGTTGTTTGTTAACAAATTAACCGCCCTGTTTCTCCTACCCGCGAATTATTGCTTATGTAATGAATATTTGATTATGTAATGAGCATTCTGATTATGTAATATATGATATTGCCATTTATGGATATATTCCTAATTAGGGGATATTTAATCATGTTTTCTGCCCTTTACTGAGCCATACACATAGTTAACACTTATAAAGAAGTAATACTAATACTAATAGCATTAGTAAGTTAGTTGATATTCTTGAACAATGGTTGATGAGTACATCTATATATGTCTTAATGGCTAAATGTATAGTAATTGATTATTGACTCGATGTTGTGTACGTGGTCTCACTGCTATATTAGGAGTTATATATAAGCTGCTCTAATAGTGAATATTTGGTTAATAATATAGGTACATGAAAACCCAGATTGTGCATAAACTCTGGCGACTTGACGTACAAAATCGACATGAATGGGATGCCGGATCAATATTCAGCTCAGCCGTGCTTATGCATAAAGATTTTCAAGATAGACGTATCTTTTGTATAGCGATCAAGAGATGATTGCGCATGCGATTGATTTAATATATCGATATAATGACAATAAGAGTCAAGAATTAAGGCTTAAATTAGAACAATCATTTTAGTATAAAAAATAACATATAAAAGAGCTTATCTAAAACTACTTTTTAACATCAACAGCCGATCCACGAGCTGAAAGGGCACTAAATTCAGCATCAGTTGCAACTTTTTCAGAAGCAATATCATTAATTTGATCATCTGAAATAGCAGCATCACGTCCATTTCTTTCATTAATTTGAGCAATGAAATGATCTTTAACTCTTTGTTCTTTAGCAATTCTTTCTTGTTCCATAACAACATGTAAGTTTCTATATTTCCATAAGAAAACAAAAGCACTAATAAAAGCAGCTGCGGCAACTGCAACAAATGGCCAAACTAAATGAGGATCAACTAAAGCACCAGTTGCAGCTTGGGAAACAGCAGCTGATAATGAAGACATGAATAAGAAAATAGCCATGACTAAACCTTTCATATGTTCTGGAGCTCTAGTATAAGCAATTTCATAAGCTGCAGTGTTTGCAAAACATTCAGAAAGAGCACCTAAAACGTATAAAACTGTTTCAACCCAAACAGAAATTGGAGAAACACCAGTACCAATATCACATTCAGTTGCATGATAACCACATGGAGAAGTTTCATAAACTTGCCATTGAATAATTGCACCAGCAACTTGAGATAATGCAGCCAAGATGAAACCAGTAAAGATACGATAAACAGGTCTGAAGTTGATGTTATATCTTCTTAACAATGGTAATAAGATATAATCTTGGATTGGGATGAAAACAATAATGGTTAATGGATTGAAATTATCAATCAAATCATTTGGAACACCATTTGTTGTCATTGAGTTAGCTTGGGAGTTTTGAATACTACCAATACCACCATCTGAAATGTTGTAAATAACAAAGAATAAGAAAATTTTACAAGCATCAATGGTGACTTTAACATCTTCAACGAATTGATCAGTCCAAGAGATTTTCTTGTGACCTTTTTTGTTGACAGCATCAACTTCTTCAACTTGACCTCTTGAAATGATGTTTGATGGTTTTGAATATTCAAAGAATTCACCACGTTTTAAACGAGCAAACCAACCTTTTCTAAAAGAGTATTTGATAACTTTTAAAGACTCTTCAACGATTGAAATACCATTTGGAGTTTCTTTTTTCAATTTTGGACCTAACATTAATAAAACTGGAATCATAATGATATAAGCAATACCTGGAACTAAATAAGCTAACCAGAAACCAATTCTTTTAGCACAATATGAAGTACCTAATGATAAAAAGGCACCAACGTTAATAGACCAATAAAAGATTAAAGTGACTCTTTCCAAACTTGATTCTCTTGAAACGATAACTCTTTTACCATCTGGATTAGTAGTAACAACATCACGTTTATGATCATATTGATCGTATAATAAAGGTAATAAATTTGGTTTGATCAGACCAGTACCTAAAGCCAAAGTTAGAATTGAAATAATGGTTGGAGCTAAAGCATCACCACCAGAAATAACAGAAGGAATAGCAGCAATGATTAAGATAATATGGGAAATTGCACCAACCCAAACACCATACCAGATGGTTTTTAATCTACCATAAGATTTATCAGAAATATAACCACCCCATAATGGAGTTAAATAAGCTAAAAATGTCAACAATAAAGTGATTGCAGAAGCAGCACGAAGTCCAAGACCTAAAGCACCAGCATTCAATTGAGTACCGGATGGTGGAGCACCAGCTCCATTCCCACCTTCAGGTAATGGTAATTGAATGAAATTACCTAATCTACCTTTAACACCATAATATGAAGCTCTTTCACTGAATTCAATAAGACAGATTAAATAAGCAGTGTATGGTGGATGACCTATAACTTTTGGTAAGGTTTGATATTCTTCTTCTGTAGGTTCAGGGAATTCTTCATTATAAGCAATGATTTCATCTAGTTTTTTGTCGGCAAGATTGATATCTTCGGTTGATGTTGTTTCTATATCAACTCTTGAAGCTTTTGAAGAGAACCTCTCCTTGATGTTGAAGCCCATTATACTATTCTACTATATATATATATGATGTATATATATAGGGTGTGTGTATATGTAACTAGTAGCTTTGCCTTGGTGATCAGTGGTGGGGGTGGTGATCGGTGCAGCAGTCAGTTAAAGAACAGAGAACAACAGAAGATTAAATCAATTGAAATAATGGAAATTAGTGCAGATTAAATACAAGTTGTGGGAAGATCTTACAATCGGACACCCCCTCTCATTTTCTCAAACTCACTCTGAGGCCTGAGAGTGAGCGTCTCACAGTTTTTGTGTCTCCAGGTTTATCAGTAGCTGCAGATTTGCAAAAAACGCTACGGCTTATAGTCACCAAACGGCTTTTCCAGCCAATGGCCAATGGCCACAATCTTTTTAGTAAAAACACAGAATGAAACTGAACGCATAAACGCACAGTTCAAAGTGCAAACGAACACCGGTCTGTTCTTGCCGGTAAAGCCTCCTTTGAACTGTATAACACACATAGTTAACACATCTTACGATTGCTAACTGTATGGAGTTAGAAGGCACTTATCGCTCCACTTCCACTTCCACTTTAATTCACTTATCACTTATCAGCCATAGATTTACAGCTATTTCACCGATCTTTCCTAAAATAGACTCTGTCAGTTTGTTAACGGTGTTCCAAAATAAGAGCCGTCAAAAAGTGAAGTCACCAGTCAACCAACCAGTCAAGAAGAGTCAAGAAGTCAAGAGATTTAGAGGCTGATAGTTAAGAAAGTGGAACTACACTACACACATTTCTCGGAATCATGGCGATGTCCTGGCACTGGCACTGGCACTGACAACTGAACTTGGCAGTTGACAAGTCACTCTCGACAGACGACACTTTAACTCACTTGACATCTGACTCTTGTCCTCTTGTCACCTGAATCTTGACTCTTGACTCTTGTCCAAGGCACTTGACAACCAAACCCCCTCTCATTAAGAGGGGGGTCCCGGCGAATTATCTCTCTTTCGGTATTCCGCTTAATCTCGCTAGATTGCTGGTGCTGGTAGCGAGAAATCTCTCTGCCTACAAAGTACAGCTACTGAGTACAGCTACTGATTCTGAGTAAGGGATTACTGAGAAAGGGAGAGTGTTGTAGTATGGTCATGTGAGATGTTGGCATGTAGTGCCTAGTACACATAATACAGACGATCGTACAACCAGGATGTGTGTAATGTATGCAAACTCGCCACCAACCATTTATACCATTGTGATTGTACTATTGTAGTCTACTGCGAATCGGCAACCGTCAACAGACAGCCGTTAAAGAGATAACCTAACTGTCAGTAGACAGTAGTCTGCCTACCAGTCTCCAACAGGTCAAGTGCCCACTACTACAGCCCCCGGAATGCCGACGGGCGAGTGCCCACAGTGGCCCACATTGGGCAGGGCACTGGGCACTGGGCAGGGGCCACCGTAAAATTACGCTAAAAAATAAAGGGAAAAAGCCAAGTTGTGGTTTGACAGGCAAATAACGTCATTTCAGTTAAAATGCCTCTTACGGAGTGTGGAAACTGGAAACTGTTGAGCCCTTATTCCCCATTCTAACAGTAATCACTAATCACTGAATAACTGTAATACCTTACCCACTCTTAGATGCCTTTCATGTATAGTATACCCTCAATCAATCAATCACTCAATCACACTTTCATAAAATACTCGTAATTCGTAACTTTAATGATCAACCAATGAAATTTGGATAATCCATGTTTAGATATGTCCGATCACACTTTCATTCATAGATAGCTGTGTAATACCGATACTTCCCAATACCCATCCCATTCTTCACATTGCACTGCACTGGATCATGTTGGGTCTATACAATGAGGTGTCCTATGTCCCTGTGGTGTCAGTGTTGTATGGTTGTATGGTTGTACGTTAAGTGAGAAAGTGGCTTATCGTCGTGATTAGTGATTACCTCAATTCTCACATTCTCATGATCTCATGAGGCACCGGCATCAGCTGTTGGAAAATGGGGTCGTCGAGATTGATTTGCCTTTTACTTTCCCAACTGATCTGTTTCTGTAAAAAAAAATTACCATGGAAAAACTATACGAATTAGGAAATAACGCTAAGAATTGTCCGGTGATCAGTGACGCCTGACACTGTATATTATGACTATATCATGACTATGTTATGTACTATGTTATGTATCATGTTATGTATGTTGTTATACAGTGCACACTGTACAGTAATGGGATCCCGGATTATCATATCTGAAATCTGGATTAACTAGTAACTTACACAATACCCACAGTCATGTAAGTATGATTTAGTGAGGTATGAAAGTGAGATAATGACGTTTGTATATTACTCCATGGAGTAATTGTACCATGCTGTAAACTGGGGAAGTGGAACTATGTCGATAATGATATTAATAATGCTGCCGTGCCTACAAACGTTAGATTTGTGATTAGGTTATCGTACAGTTAAATGGTCATTACTATGATCATAATCACACTAGATTACAATGGCTGATATCTACAATGATTACACAATATACAGCTTAATTGATTAACTGGCGCGTCAGGAGCATATCTCAGGAGTGTGGTTACAAGGTTATCTAGATAACTAAAAGTATGATTGTTTATTGTATGAGTGTATGATTGTGATTGTGAATGCGATCGTGATCGTGATCGTGATTGTATGTATGAGGTTATCTGTATGTGATAAGCGGTGTTCAGGCTTTTTCTCTAATCTTGCTTTCATCTGCATCATTTGAAATCTCACCTTCGTCTAACGAAACTGCTCCAACAGATGTACTTTCAACAGGTTTTGGTCTCCAAATGATGAATAAAACAACACCAATCAAGAAATATTTGAATGACCCAACTTTTTGTACAAGTAATGAGGTCAATCCTGTTGTTAGATCAAGAGAATCAATCAATGCATCACTATACTTAACATTATCAAGATTACCACTTTCAAATGTATTCTTGGTTTGAATGAATGATTCAACAGTTAGATAAATTGGAGAAATTAATGATAATAAGATTGGTATAGAGATAACAACCTTTCTTGATTTTTTGAAACTTTTCAAGTATGGTAAATCCAAAATATCTTGTGATACTAATTTGAAATTCTGTTCATAAATGTAAAAAATTGGAACCCAAACAAATGAATTGAAGATTCCCAAGGTAATAGAAACACCATCAACAGATGAGAATTGTAGTACATCTGTTATGAATCTTGAGATGGTTAGAGCAAGTAATAAACTATGAAATTGTTTGCTATAATTACTTCCAAAATCACGAAGTCTTTTAAAATTATAACCAGATTCACCAACAATCTTTTCATTTAATGAAAACCCAAAGAATAAATAATAAATAGCCAATGATTTGAATAATTGAACCAATTCAATAAATCCTTTAATCACTCCATCATATGATCCAAGAATATTAGCAACCATCAACCAGAAGAATTGGAACTCACTTGAAAGAACATCAACCCACCATAATTTCCAAATAAAATCATGTGGAATACTTAGACTTGACACACCTGTACTTTTCGTGATAGATCTAAAGTAAAGTTTAAATCCAATTATAGCAAATGTATTCAATAAAAGGAGATACCCTTGTGTGATTAACTCACTATATTGATCCAAGGGTAATTTCCCATATGAATGAACATATTCAACTTCAACACCTTCAACATTTGGTTTACCAGCATCTTGATATGCAACATAACAATAGATCCCTTGTTTTGTGATATTATAAGAAACTTCATCACCCGTTAAAGCATATTTATTAACAATATCATCAGGTATGATTGAATCATCAGTCTCATCTAACTTACCCTTAACGGTAAACAATCCCAATTCATCACAATACCCTGAACTTAGATGTTTTTGTGAACATACAGTGAATCCATCTTTCTCAGATTGGATGAGGTCTTGAGTGACACCGGAAAATGGAATGTTTGTTGTTTTTAAATCATCAAAATTGAATAATAACAATGATGTGTCTCTTTCTACCTTGATGTTGATTGAAGATTGATGTGATGAGTTCTCTGGGGATTTCTCAAATGAAACACATTTTTGTTGGACAGCAGCAAGTGCAGTTGTGATAAGTACTGAAAGTGATAATAACTTCATCTCACACTTCTCCTTCTTTAGCTAGTTATAGTCATCTTTGTAGTGTTGTCAATGAGAATGTCTGAGAATGTTTGTTGTTTATATAATCCGAGTTTGCCACAAAAAAGCAACTTGAAACAGAAGTATCCATAACCTTTCCTAAACGGGTTTACTAGGAGTACTCTACTAGAGGCTGTGCCCTATGAGCCTGTTCACGTGACTAGCAAGTTATTAGCTCTCTTAGTGAGAAATATGTGAAAGTTCTTTATATTGTTGAACACTTTGTACACTATACCTTACAGTTTCGTACACTTGTATACTTATCTACTTCTATGCTTATATATCTATATCTTTATATGTTTATATGTTCTTATGGTCACGTGACTTCTAGGCCCATACAAATTATTGTGTCAAATTGTGTCACATTCCCAAATCAAGTAATTATCCATTTTAGTGAGTATATTTTAGACGTTATCAGCTCTTTTATTTTATAACTAGTATTAATTTAGTATATAAGGGTTAATACTGCTATCCCCTTTTTCTTCTCATTCTTTTATCTTTATATTTCGACCTTGTATTAACGTCATAAACTTCAATTGCTCTAGTGTTTTGCTACTGAGATCAATTACTTACAGCTGTTTACTATTGCTAGTGTTTGTTTGTTGCTTATATCGCTTTATCATCATTGTACAATTGAGGTATTATAATGACTGACAAGGAAGAACAAACTAATGATTCTATACATGATTCACTGTCTGGTACAGTTGGACCTACAGAAGGATTGAATGATGCTAATATAGATTCAGGTAGTGATGAAAGCTTTGTCAATGTTAGTAGTGATGATCAAATCAATGGTTCGAATTCACCTTCTTTGAAAGGTTCTGATGTTGATGAGTCAATTAATGGAGCTGATACTAGGGATAATAATGAAGCTAATAATGGTGCTAATGATGGTACAAATGATAAAGCAATCAATGAAGCAAGTGATAAGTTTTTTGATTTAAAGATTGAGGTTCATACGGATGAATTGAATGATGTTCATGATGTTGAGGTTAAAGTTCATGAAGATGTTGCTGATGTTGCTGATAGTACTGAGGGTGCTAATGGTCCAAAAGTTTCAGATGTTAACAATGAACATTTTAAGGATGAGAATGAGATTGAAACTGGAACAGACACAGACACAGACGGAAACACAACAGAAGTTGAAACAGCAACAGATGGTTCTGAAGTTTCAAGTTCTGAAGAAACTGATTCAACATCAGATGAAGAATATCTCAGTTCTACTTCAAGTGAACAAAATGAAACAAGTAATGATGAATTGGAAATTGAAACCGGTACAGAAACTGAAACCGAGACTGAAGCAGAAACTGAAGCAGAAGCAGAGACAGGAACTGACACCGAAACAGAGGCTGAAACTTCAGATAATGAAACAAATGATGATAAAACAGATGATGGGGATAAACCTCATACGTCAAATGACGACCTAGTTGATGTTAATGATCAGGAATTGATTGCTGAGTTAGAGAAGTCTGGTACTTCACAGTTGTCAGAATCAGTTTCCCTCATTAAGGGATTGATAGACCGGATCAAGAAACTTGGATTATCACAACCTGAGGAAATATTGGAACATCATAAGATTTTGGAAACTGCTGCTGAACAATCTCCTCCTGATACATCCAATCCATCAGCTGCTGAGAAATCTCCTCCTGATAAACCCAAACCATCAGCTGCTGAACGACATGCTACCTTGCAAAAAAACATCTTTGAAAAAATTCGTGAGGTGATCGTAGGAAACCGAATTAAAGAATCAAGCAAAGGCTTTGGGTTTAAATTCCTATCTGTCTGTATCTTTTGTGCCCTAGGTGGTCGTCGTGGATATCACCGATACATTGAATCACCAAGAGCGCAACATCTAAAATTGTGGAAAATCAAGTGGTATAGATTGAAGGGATGTAAGAATCCTGGTGGTGATTTGAACGTTCGACAACTATGTTATATTGGACATATTTTGTTGTATTATTTGAGTGACCCTAATTTGAAGAATGCATTGATTGTGAAGTATGGTGATTTTCAGGATATTATCATATCTAGAAGAAACGTCCGGAGAGAAATTGGTGGACCTCACCTGTGGCATCCTGCTAGAGAACTGAACTATTTAGCAGAGAAGCCTAGAATCCTGGATGAATATGAAAGAAGATTTGATTTCAATGAAGTGGAATTTGCAAAGGTTTTAAGTTATTTAGGTATTGAAGTTTAATTTTTGAGTATTTTTATATTGTGTGATGCGTTAATGAGTTATGTTTGTGTGATGTGTGATGCGTTTGTGCTTGTCCTTGCGTGATAAGGGTGAATCCCTTGAAGTTGGATATATTGATATTTTGATTTCTTCTTGGGAATTCAATCTGCTGGTAAGATTGAATTCAACTTTTTTAATGTCAATTAACTTTATTTTTTCAATCATTTTGTAGGTAATTGAGGTCCAAAATCATTTCTTTTTGAATCTTGTTTTCTTTTATATTCTTCTTGATCATCTTTAGTTGCTGAATTTGAAGATTTAACAAAATCAACACTTGATCTATATCCATCCCATGTAACTTTTTGTCTCTTATTTTCATTCTTTGTTGAACCAACAGGTTTCTTAAATAAACTCTTTATGTTTTGAATCACTTCTGAATTAGTCAAGTTTGAATTCTTGATTTTAGATTCATATTTCATTCTTTCTTCTTTGAAATTAGGATCTCTTAATAAGATTTGAATATGTTTTTGGAATTGAGATTCTGGAATTAATTTTCCTGTTATTGGACATTCTATTAATTTATCTTTTGATAGATTCGTGGTTCTTCTTGCTCCAAATTCTTTGATTTTGATTCCATTTTCTTTCTTGGTAGATGATGAAGTATATTCACTAACTTGTTTGGATTTCTTGGTTAATGATCTTAATTGTAAATCATCTTTAGTGAAAGGTTCTTCAAATTCAGTTACTTTATCAACATCAGTGATTTCAATGGTTTCAATAACAACAAAATCTTGCCAATTGATAGAATTATATCTTTCTTTCTGTAATCTTTCTTTCTCTTTAGTTGATTGGATGGATTGTTGTGTTAATGTATCATATTCAGCTCTTTTGACAACTTGTTCTAATAAATCATAATCTAAAAAAATCTCTTCATTCAATAATAACTTATACTGTTTCAGATATTTCAAAAACACTTTATGGAAAGAATGTGAACGATCCAGAAATTGGAACTGTGCAGCATCATACTTGCTCTTTATAACATTAATGAAAGATTCATCATTCAACGATATGAATTCAGCAGTGATCTTAATGATCTGTAAATCTTTCAAAGTTATCAGCGGTAACTCAACCAAGAACTCCAAGTCGTCTACTTTCTCTATTTTTTCACTCTCGTCAACCTCTTCTGGCTCTAAAGCATCTATATTCTCTAGAGCAAACTCGTAATAAGCATGATAATCATCAGCGGCATCGATGAATTTGAATTGTTGACTGTTTGACGTTATGATCTTTTCTTCAAATTCTTTACCGTTTCTAGCGACATATTTGGCTGTTTTATGGATGATTTCTTTTATGGAAGGTGGAGGGATCGTGATATCTTCTGGTATCTCCATTGTGGTAAGGTATTTACAAAGTGTTTAACTGGTTTGTTTGTTTGTGTTTATAAAGACATTGTTTAAAGTGATAAATCGCTATTAATTTCCAAATTTTTATGTAATTAAGTTGCTCAATTAGGAATGTTTCCTGATTCGGTGGTTCTCGGACTTTTTTTACAGAGTGTGATTATGTAATAAATATATTGGTTATAGACATGGTAAAATGGACCATTTAGAATTGAATATAAATATGTAAAGTGTAGTTCGTTTGTATCATATGAGTAGGGTGAGTAGTACTGACCCATTCCGGTATAATTTCTCTAGAGATGTTTTGTTGTAGTTTAGTCATTGAGTTCAGAACTGATCAAAATCTTCTTCGATAAGTTCATCATCTTCACTAATATTTTCATAGTCAGAACTACTACTATCTTCGATATTATCTGTTTCTCCTTCATCACTATCTTCATATTCATCAGCATCAACATAATTATCTTGATCATCTTCGGTTCTTAATGCTTCTTTTTCGTTGAGTTCATTGTCATCTTCATCTTCCTCGTCATCATCTTTCTCCAGTTCAAATTCAATACAATCAGGATCAATATCATCAAATGGGATCACCGAATCAACAGCTTCTCCACATTCCACACATTCCCATGGGTTTTGACCTTTTGCTCTTTCCAATTTCCCAACAACACACACATAGCAATAACAATGACCACAACTGGTCTTATAAGGATTGACCAATTTATTCAAACAAATTCCACATAAATCAGCATCTTTCTTGATTAATTGTTGTGGTGTGACTTTTTGGAAAAGGTGATTGTTCTTGGATAAGATCGGCATGATGAACAGTATGAATTCAAGCATTGTATTCCATATCAATTGTCTATTTTGAAACTCGAACGAAACGTTTCCCTTTGATTTAGCTTGTTCTTCGTTAAAAATCATCAGCTTAAGATTTAATAGACGATATTTCAACGATTGATAGTCACCAGTGACTAGGAATTGGAGATAGTTCACTAAATTGAATAACTTGTATGCTTTCAAGAAAGGTTTATTCGAATCACGGTATAAAAAACTCTCATATTTAGAAGTTATGTATCCACCAAAGATGAAAATCGTATAGTATAGTAGTTTTTTAACAGTGGTGAATTGTTTATACTTCAAGTTTTGTAAGAAAAGACCGTAGGATTGTGATCTATCCCAGACTGTCAGTTTGAAGAGGAGTGTTTTCAGAAGGAGTTTTAATTCCAACGTGTGTGTTTTGAAAGGGATTTGGTTCATAAGGGTGGTGAGGAGCTCATCGTCCAATAAGGAGGCGTCTAGTTGTGTTACTCTGGTGAGTGGAAGCATCTTATTGCTTTGATGAATATTTATGAGGGAGTAGAGGGCTGTTTTTTTAGTGTTACGGAGTTTTTATTAGGAGGGTTTGTTAATTGTATTTCTGGGGAATTTACGTTGTGTTGATTTTCATTTTCACAGGCTTACAAAAGAAAACAGAGTGAATATAGTGATCGATGAATTAGAACAACTTGACATACACAAAGAAAAGAACAACACCGACAAATATGTAGAACCACGTTTTCCAACTGATCCCACTGCGTTCTCTGAGTAATTTGATATTTATAACACTTTTTCTCATCAATCCTTGTAGTTTATCGAAATTCCCATTCAAACTTTCATCGATCAGCTCGTTTGAGGAATTGATTTCACTGGACATCTGATTGGATAGTGATTTCAAGATGGAGAGTCTGTCTAGGATCTTGTTTGACTTGTCTTCACTTTGTTCTTCAAGGTTACGAAGCTGTGTGTCTGTTGTGTGATCTGTTGTTTTTGCATATGGAGATTGTGATCTGAAGAGGTTTGTACGTTGTTTTGACATTATGAAGTTATGGTTATGATTATGGTTATAATGATGGTTATCGTTGGTTGGAAGAGTTGTGTTTATATGCTGAGTTGTGCTTTATGAGTTTCTTCGCCTACTAAACAGGCGTTTGTTGTGATCGTTTATACAATGATGTTGTTTGTAAGTTGTTTGTTTGTTGTTTGTTTGTTGTCTTGTTTTGATTGGCATAAACAGCGAATTTTTCAAGCAAACGTTTACGAAATTATTAAGCTTATAAATTATAAATTGGCTGAACTTTATACAATTAACTTACACTAGAAGCATAAATTGATAGTAAAAATGGACACACTGGCCAACGTTAAACACATCATTTTGGTGCTCAGTGGGAAAGGTGGTGTTGGGAAGTCCTCCGTGACCACACAACTGGCGCTTTCACTATCACTAAAAGGACTAAAAGTGGGCATCTTGGACATCGATCTGACAGGCCCATCCATTCCACGGATGTTCAATGTCGAATCTAATAAAGTCTACCAGAGTGAGTCGAATGGATGGATCCCCGTACGAATCAACGAGAACTTACAAGTGATGTCGTTGGGATTCCTCCTGAACGACCGTAACAACAGTGTCGTGTGGCGAGGTGCAAAGAAGACCGCCATGATCCAGCAGTTCATGAGAGATGTGTATTGGGATGATTTGGACTATCTGCTAATAGACACGCCGCCAGGAACTTCTGATGAACACATTGCCATCGCCACCGAACTACAGTTCGCCAACCCAGACGGAGCTGTCATCGTGACGACCCCTCAGTTGGTGAGTGTCGCTGATGTCAAGAAAGAAATCAACTATTGTCATAAAGTTGGGTTTAAAGTTCTGGGAATAGTGGAGAACATGAGCGGCTTCATCTGTCCGTACTGCTCAGAGTGTACCAACATCTTCAGTTCGGGTGGTGGACAGCGGTTAAGTGAGGAACTTGGGCTGGAATACCTGGGTAATGTGCCCATTGATCCATCGTTTGTCGAGTTGATTGAAAGGGAAAAGACTGATAAGGATGAGTTAGTTAGAGAGTATAAAGGTACTGCTTTGGCTGAGTTGTTCGGTGGAATAGTGGATAAATTACTGGCACAGGATATCTCATCAAGAGTTTAATGTTTGGAAGTTATGAATCTATCTGTTGTTGTTATCTTTGTATTTAGTTAGATCCAAATCAAGTGTTGGCGTAATGAATGAAGCATGGATGTGTTCTGTAGATGTTGATGTGACTGTGGGCGTAGGAATATGCGTGGTAGGCGCTCTAATGGGCCTTATGAATGCTGGTATAGTGATTGTTGGTTTGTTGTTGACTGATCTGTTCACATTGTCTGTCTTGGTGTTCTCATCATCACCACCTTCTTCATCTACAGTCTCCTTGAGTACATCGCCTTGTGCTTCCTCTTCTTCCTCCCTTTGTACTTCCTCTTGGACATTGTGTGGTGTTTCCTCTTCTACTTCATTTTGTACTTCCTCATGTGCCTCTTCCTGTGCTTCTTCTGATACTTCTTCTGACACTTCTTCTGACACTTCATCTGGTATATCTTCTGGTGTCTCCTCTTCTACCTCCTCTGGTGTCTCTTCTACTTCTGATGCCTCTGCTACTTCCCCCTGTACTTCTTCTTGTATTTCTTCTTGTTGTATTTCTTCTTCTTGTGTTTCTTCTTCTTGTGTTTCTTCTTCTTGTGTTTCTTCTTGTACTTCGGCTGATGTCTCTTCTACTTCTCCCTGTACTTCCTCCCCTTCCACCACATCACCATTGACATCATGACTTCTAATAACCTTGTGTAATAACGGAAACTGTTCTGCATCAACATCCACGTCTTTAATACTATCAACTATACTCAACAGTTTCCCCATTACTTCACTACTCAACTTCTCAAGCTCATCATCATCTCCATTCTTCTTCAACAACCCTAATTTCTTATTGATCTGTAGATTAACTTCCTCTCCATTCTTAACTGTACTTTTCAACACTTTTTCCAACCTCTGTGTCTTCTTCACTATCAGTTTTTGAAACTTTAATGAATTGTTCAATTGTGATGTTAAATCTCTTTGATAATTCGTAGAGATCTGACTCAAAGATTGACATAAGTTGTTGAAGTCATCTTGTATCTCTGGGGTTTGTAAAATATGAGATAATTTCGTCTCGCTAGTGGAGGGAAACGTAATTGACATGATTGTTCTGATTATCACCGGATTGTTTATTGTTTATTGTTGTTGTTATTGTTTTGAGTTAATGCATTAAATTTATATAAGCACGAAGAAAACCAATTTCCTTATGCACTCTCTTCCTCTCAAAAACTTCAAATTCTTATTGTCAATTGACCAGCAGAAAAATACTCTAACAGGATGATAGAATCATCTACTGGTAATTTGAGTATCACTCTGCTTGTGATATACTCAGAAAGATAGTACATTGATTCTATCATACTACGATATGTTTACCACATTAAAGTGAAATAATGTAAATTGTACAAATTATATTGTAAATCATAAGATATACTCGGAGGTGTAGAGCTAACGACTAAGAAGTGCTCTTCGGATATCCACAATGTCTAGAGGCGACACCATCAAGACGGTGGATGCACTTCGAAGTCACTTACTACGATGAGTATTTAGTGAAATATTGGGTTATAGAGGTTCTAATATCTACAAAGTCGTTTAATTAAGCTCATTTTTTGACTGTTTGAAAGGACGATCAGCTCATACACCAAGATATTGTTTGGGTACTGTGCCTCTATCCTAAAAGATATTACATCTACAATCCACTGAAACTAGAGAACTGCTGTGTTGTTACTTGTTTGTTAGTATAGTTGTCTCATTCTCATTCTCATTGTCGTTTTTTATTTTCCGGGAACTTTTTTTCGCGAAAACTCCTAATAGTCTCGAAAATTTAAAATATGGTCTAGGTTTTTAGACCCAGAGACTCGCTAATATTCAGTTTTCGCGTCGACAAATTTATTAAAAATTCAAAACAAAACCAAAACCAAAACCGTAAACAAACACGTTATGTCCTCTAAAAACAACGATAAACCCATTATTCTGCATAATTAATCCTTTGGATTGTAAGTATCATCATAATACAACATTTCGTCGATATATACTAACATTTTAGCTTCAGGAGTCTCCTTTTTTTGCTGTTTTTCGATGTTGTTTATTTTTTTGAAAGTCAAAACAAACATGATTATTTGACCAACTCAAATTTTACACAAAATTGGTTCAAGGGTATGTATATATACGTGAAAATCACCATCCTGTGCACTTGTTACTAACGTCCTCGAATAGCAAATCCCTTCAAATTTTGAACGGAGACAGAAATAGTTAATCGGCTTCAAAATCATTGTGATTAGCTGACGAAAGGGGACAAAACACTTTCAACAGTTTACTCAGTGATAGCTGACGACATGGGGGTAGCACTAGTGGAGCCCTAGATGCGTATGAAGACTGACTTCATGTTATCTTCGTGTTTTTTATTTTTTTTTTTTTTTTTTTTTTGGTCTGGTGACTGGCGTTGGTATTCAGTAGACTTGGTTTTATGGTTTATGGTTGGTTTCTTTTTCGTTTAATGACTGTTAACGTTTCTTTGGTTCACGCGAGACTTTATTAGTATTCAAACATTGGGCGGATGCTCATATTCCTTTTAATTGCTCGCATCTTACTCCGATTTTTGATAGAATTTGACTAAAGATTATCGTGTCAAGCTTTTTACTACATCAATTGAGCATTTGCAGTCGACGAGAATGCAAATCCAACAGACCATCGATGTCCCTCTCGAAGTTACATTAGATTGTGTTTTTTATAAGAGATATATTGGAGGTAATATCCTCGATTACTTCGACTGTCAATAATATAGTTTGAAAGGCTTCAAATGATTTATTGAATCTTATAATTATACACATTATTGTAATCAAACAATGATTGTAGACAATGTATATACAACTTGCTTTCCACTTATGGAACAGGTATGAGTTAACACCATCCAAATGTTTATCCTAATCTAGTTCGAAATTCTTTTCATTGGCATTCTTTTGTAACGAACTAATAAGGCATTTAATACCTTCGGTGTTGATGATCGCTAAAAAGTCTTCGAAGTCCTCATATTAGAAAGGTAGATAATGAATTGGATCTTCATTGAACTGGAAGCTATTCTGGCTTGCAATAAGTTCGGTGATGGCTTCTTTCAAACCCGTACAAGCATAGTTAACTGAGCAGAAGGAATCTAAGTGCTGTGTGCTTGAACTTTAGAGCCGCTGAGAAATCTGCATTGTGTGTAGCCAACAAAGAACTAGAATCACACAGTTGAGCCTCAAGTCCTTAATTTCTTAACATGCTTCTATCTTGCTTAAACACGCCAGACTCTTTTCTATACTCTACGCCATTATTGGATTAGTGAAACGTATTAAGGTAAATTTGGCCTCTACAAGTGTTGCTGTAGTTTGCAAATTAGTTACAACTAGAGGAGAAAATAACCATTGGCTTTATCTAATCTCTTTCTCTCTAGTTGCTGGTTTGATTGCTACACAGAAGCGAATCAAATACTACAGAAGACCTTATGTCTGGCATGTGGATAGTGTAGTTCACCGTTATGATCTCTATTTCTCCAGAACACGGCTAACCGCCGTAACCAAAAATTGTATTAATTAGACGTGGAGCATTCATCATCGGTATTATTAGCAATACCTCATCTTTTACATGAAAGATAGCGTCTTTGAGTTGAGTTATAGTAGATTCATTTCTTGAGCTCATCATTCTTCAACACTTTGACACAAAAATAATGAAGGAATTGTTCTGATCACGTGACCAAAACGAATGAATATAAATGAGGATTAAAACATCACTATACTTCTAAATTTGAGTTTAAAACAACAGATATAATGATAAGAGTCGAAGAGCTTTCCAGTGAGCTACATAACAGCACTATTTTTGAGTTTTCAAAACGCATTTGGTATAAAAAGACAAGGTCCTTTTGTATTTTAAGATATTAGAATGTAGATTCAATTTCAATAAAAAATAAAAATTATGGATTTTTACGAAAAACACTGGCTATACTAAAAGTTTGGATATATTTAACCATAATACAGTAGTTTTTATATCATTATTCACTGTATATTACTCCTTTTATAAGTCATTAATATATTTGGCTGATTTTTGAGACTATTACTAGTCTCTCAGTTTCCAAATCAATAGTCTGAAAAATATTCCTATTATGGTAGTTTTCGCGGATTTTAATGCATAAATATGCAAAAAAATCCCGGAAAATTAAGCAAATCCATTCTCATTATGCTTATATAATAGTTTTATAGTACCATAATTAAGCTGAATCCGGGTAACGCTGCACCCATTAGAAATTTTGGTTGTTTTTCGAGTCCTCGACAAATTCTCCCTTTGATAACAAGACAGCACAAACGGATTCTATAACCAACCAATTTCAAGATTGAACTGATTGAAGAGTTTCATTAATCTTTTTGCTGATTGATTAACTGACCTCTTTTTACCTTTACCTTCTTGTGTGTTTTTGAGTTTCAATTGATTTTGTTCGTTATCGAAACGTAAAAGGTGAAAGCAACCCCCCTTTGCAAAAGAACACAATACAATGTCATCATTATCTGATAAAGAATTGTTCGAATTGAACAAAAAAGCCGCTACTGAAGGCTTCAAGATCAAACCGCGTTTGAACTATAACACCGTTGGTGGTGTTAATGGACCTCTAGTTATTTTAGAAAACGTTAAATTCCCAAGATATAATGAAATTGTTAATTTAACTTTACCAGATGGAACAGTAAGAGCTGGTCAAGTCTTGGAAGTTCGTGGTACAAGAGCTATTGTTCAAGTGTTTGAAGGTACTAGTGGTATCGATGTTAAAAAAACTAGAGTTGAATTCACTGGTGAAAACTTGAAAATTCCAGTTTCTGAAGATACTTTAGGTCGTATATTTGATGGTTCTGGTAGACCAATTGATAATGGTCCAAAAGTCTTTGCTGAAGATTATTTAGATATTAATGGTTCTCCAATCAATCCATATGCAAGAATTTATCCAGAAGAAATGATCTCAACTGGTATTTCAGCTATTGATACTATGAACTCTATTGCTAGAGGTCAAAAAATCCCAATTTTCTCAGCTTCAGGTTTACCTCATAATGAAATTGCTGCACAAATTTGTAGACAAGCAGGTTTAGTTAGACCAACTAAGGATGTTCATGATGGTCATGAAGAAAATTTCAGTATTGTTTTTGCTGCTATGGGTGTTAATTTAGAAACTTCAAGATTTTTCAAACAAGATTTTGAAGAAAATGGTTCTTTAGAAAGAACTTCATTATTCTTAAACTTGGCTAATGATCCAACAATTGAAAGAATCATTACTCCAAGATTGGCTTTAACCACTGCTGAATATTTAGCTTATCAAACAGAACGTCATGTTTTAACAATCTTGACCGATATGTCTTCATATGCTGATGCTTTAAGAGAAGTTTCTGCTGCTAGAGAAGAAGTTCCAGGTAGAAGAGGTTACCCAGGTTATATGTATACAGATTTATCCACCATTTATGAAAGAGCTGGTCGTGTTGAAGGTAGAAATGGTTCTATTACTCAAGTTCCAATTTTAACCATGCCTAACGATGATATCACACATCCAATTCCTGATTTAACTGGTTATATCACTGAAGGACAAATCTCCGTCGATAGACAACTACATAACAGAGGTATCTACCCACCAATCAACGTGCTACCATCCTTATCCAGATTAATGAAGAGTGCCATTGGTGAAGGTATGACCAGAAAAGATCATGGTGATGTTTCCAATCAATTGTATGCCAAATACGCCATTGGTAGAGATGCTGCCGCCATGAAAGCCGTTGTTGGTGAAGAAGCTTTGTCCACTGAAGATAAACTATCGTTGGAATTCTTGGAGAAGTTTGAAAAGACCTTCATTTCTCAAGGTGCCTATGAAAACAGAACCATCTTTGAAAGTTTGGACCAAGCTTGGTCATTACTAAGAATCTATCCAAAGGAAATGCTTAACAGAATTTCCCCAAAGATTCTAAACGAGTTCTACGACCGTTCTAATGATGAACACAAAGAGGACGAAGGCGAGCTGGAAAGAGCCGAAGAAAACTTGATCGATGCTTGAAGCATTTATCCATAATTATTACGTAACTACTAATGCGTAATAAAATCCCCCAAACATATAAAACACTAAATCAGTCAGCTTCTCAAAATATAGAATTTAAGCTTCTTAAAAGATATTTTAATTTAAAGTGTAGCTATAACTATAATTGTAACCCTAACTCTAACTCTTTTTTCATGTTATAGTTTTCTATGTACCCCCGGCCAAACCCGATAACCGAAGGAAACTCATAGAAATTAAAGTTAGCGCCTGCAAAACCCAGAGCCCAAAAAAAAAATATTAAAGTTAAAATTCGCATTGGCTTCAAAATAAAAACAAAGATAACTGACCAAATAATTTAGAATTCAGAACTGTGCATCTACATTTAATCCAGTGACAGTGGGCTAAACATGGAAGAAATAGCCCCAATCAATGAAGAACATCCTTTGAAGATCGTTCTGCTGGGTGCGCCTGCCGTGGGAAAGTCAACATTTGCAAACAGTCTATATTCTCATTTCTTCAGAGAAACATACTATCCAACAAATAAATCCACTGTGTTGCTATTCAACTTCAATGCTCGTAACTCCAAAAGTCGTAGTATCTTGGATGAATACGGTGGACTCGAAGCAAAACAGAAAATCACTGGTGATAATGACGTGCTCTTAAGTCCTAGTATCTTCCAATCTTATACTAAATTACAAAACATGGAGAAACCAAGAAGAGGGTCCTTGACTTCTGGGTTCAGTGGGAAACTAAAGAATAAATACTATACTTATAAATTCCAAGACACAGAAACAACAAAAGAAACAAAACACAATGAAGAACCACCACTCATATCTCCAATATCAATTGAACTGATAGACACTCCACCTTTTAAACCTCATCTTGTTGTGCCCTTTTTAGAGGTTTCATTATACAGAAATTTGGATAAAGCAGATCTACATAACCTTGCTAATGAACCAAGACGGCCTGTTTCTACCAATCCATTACTTGTTGCTAGTGGTGCTAGTGATATGGATGGGAATGTGGATGGGTATATTTTCATGTATTCAGCTGTGCCATCTTTAAATCCACCAGGTTATGAAGAAGTGTTGTCGCCTGTTAATTCTTATGATACCACAGGTTCTGGTAATCTCAATGGGACTGGGAGAAAGGGAAGCTTCAATGACTTGACACCTAAATCAAGTAGAGATAATGAAGAATCATTAGGGATTTTAGAATTAATTAGAGGTGCTATTTATGAAGCATGGAGAGAATATAGAACATATCAAAAGAAATGGAAGAAAGGTTCAGAAGGTGATGTGTTTTCATTAGTTTATGGTATAAAACAACTTTGGAAAGTTAAGAATCCTGAAGAAGAAGAACGTAAAATCAAAGAATTGAGAAAGATTTCTTCACATTTAGACGATTTACAAATTGACCCTTCATCTCCTGAAAGTCCACCACCTATCGTCATTGTATGTACTCATACTGAACATGAAGGTGCTTCACCTATGATGATTGAAGATGGTAAGAAATTGGCTAATGAATGGAAAGCTTCGTTCATTATGATTGATAATGAATCTGGTAAAAATATAGAAGAAGCTTTAAGTTTAATGATAAGAGAGATTGTTGAGAAAGATAAATTACAAAAATTGAGAAAGAAGTTGGGAAGATAAAGAGACCCAGTGATACTTAATTAGTCCTTTAATCAAAGACTATATATTAATAATTTATAATGACCCCTTTCATGATACATACATACATATTCTAATGATTATATTGAGCTGATTGTAAAACTTCTTATCTGGCATATGTTTGTAATGGATCTCCTAATAGAAAGAAAAGAGAGAAATAAGAACAGAAAGTTTATCGATATGATATCATTTCCATCCACTACGAAAGACAACACATGATGATGTAAGTACTTAAGCCGCATAGAGCACAGTATCTATAAGAAAACACCTCCAATAAGAGATGTTTAAATAGTTGGGTGTATTATGTAAGATTTTCTGCCCTGAGATTTATTGCGAACTTTATAAATATCCAACAAACATCTCTCAAACTTCTTTGGATTCGTACTACACCCGCAATTATATGGAAGATATAAGCCCGTTATAACTAGAAATGTCGGAGAATCTTAATGATTATGAAGTTCTATGTTCTTCTTACTTAGTTAAAAGAACTAGTACACATAATTGGCAAAAAAAATGGTTTGTGTTGAGAAGAAATCAACTCGCTTATTATAAAGATTCTAAGGAATATAAAGCATCAAAAGTCATATCCATTGATGATATCTTATCATTCAATGAGATACCAGATAATCATAAATTTCATTTCATCATCGTTACAAGCTCAAGAATATATCATTTAAAAGCTACTGATCAGAAAACTTATGATCTTTGGATTAAATCCTTAGGGGAGCTCTTAAATTCACAATCATCAACAAAACCTAGTCTTGAAGAGGATCAACTACCCCAGTTAGTGAAAGAACCTTTTGAATTCACAAAACCTAGACCGATTGATGCAGCTCCAATAGATAATTTGAATCAAGATCTCTCATTATTACAATTCAGTGGGACAGATGATAACTTTACAAGTGATGGAGCTTCAAGAAATGCATCATCCTCTGAAATCAACAATTTACCATCCACACCTGCATTACCACAAGTCCCAACATCCATACCTGAAGAAGATTCATCCAGTGATGTTGCTAAAATCCCTCAAGAACAACTACCCAATTCTCAAGAACTTGCATCTAATCTAAACAATACAAGCATATATTACAATTCCTTATCGTCTTCATCTCCAGATCACATAATATCCAAAGGTTATCTATTCAGACTGAGGAAAAGATATAACCAATGGAAGAAATACTACATCATTCTCACTAATCATTTCTTATTCTTCTTCAAGAGTGAACAAGACGCAGAACAAAGCAAAATTTACAAGAAAATCAATGTTGGTGATATCCTGGATGCAGTTGAGCTAGACTCGTTGAGCAGGTCAAAACTGTACTGCATGCTGATCATCACTCCGTTGAAGAGAATCAGATTCTGTGCAGAAAGTGAAGAAGAACTGACAAAATGGTTGGTCTTGTTAAAGAGTATAGTAAAGACGCGAAAGCAGGAAAAACTAGCGAGATGAGTTTTTTAAGCGAGACGTTAAAAAACTTAAAAATGCATACAATTTTTCTTTCGGTGTGAAGTTCCGGATTTTGTAGTTTTCAATATTCATTTCAACATTGTTTACATTTTTATGTAGATGGCACAATTTAACGGTTTGTTTGTTGATTGAGACAAAGATCAAGCAGTTCTCTTTTGAGCTTAGCAAAGGTGTTAAGGAACAGAGACAAATGACTAGTAATGTTAGGTTTGAACGAGAATTGTACCAATTGAAAGATCTTTTTCCTAATGTTCCTAACGATGAGATATTAGAGGTATTAGAAAAGATTAATGGTGATGTTGAATTAGCTATCCAGAAATTGCTGGGAGATCCTGAATTGGAACAACAAGTACAACAGGCCGTTACTGATATGAGTATAAGTGATAGTGACTCTAGTAGGAATGGTTCAAGGAGTGATTTGGACTTCAAAGTTGCATCATTGATGGAAATGTTTCCTAATATACAAGACAATATAATATCAAAATTCCTTGTTGATAATGATGGAGATGTGGATAAGACTATGACTGATCTTTTGAGCTATGATGCGTTCCATGAAGTCGCTGAAGAGAATAGAATCCTCGCTGAATCCCAGAGGAAAAATTTGAGGAATTGGAATGTTGTGGAGTTGAATGTGGATGATATTGTGGATATAACTGATTTGGATAAGGAAGATGCAAAGTATTATTTGGATAAGTTTGATGGAAATGTATGTAAGGCACTTGTTGATATAGTGGTAAGTCATAAGAAGCATGAAGAAAAGACGGGGAAATCGCAGAGCTCTGATATTTCTACATTGGCTACAGCAAATAAGAGTGTTCCTACGGGTGGTAGAGTTCAAGCAAGTTATTCGGTTCCCCTAACAGAGAAACCAGCACAAAAGGAGAAAGTGACGACACAAGATACATATCACTTCAGTGATGATAATCCAGAAGTACAAGACTTAGCAGAGTTCATATTCAACGATAGAACCCTTTCTGAAATTAGTTGGGAGTTTTTGAAAGAAGCTATAAAGTTTTATGAAGGAGATACAAGCAGAGTGATGGCATTGGCCATATACATAATAGAAAACGAAGGTGAAGTTGAAACATTTACTTACACACAGACGAAAAGTTCCACTACACCTCTTGATTATTCAACTTTGATAGACTCACAAACTAGACAAGATCAAAGTCAGAATGGGGTTTTACGGATTAAACGAAGACCATCATCTACAAGAACAACATCAGAATATAATACCTTGAGCAAATCTTCATACTCAAAACCAGTTTCATCTTCCAATAAAAGAGATATAGAAACTGGGTTGGAGAACTATCAAGTTTCCTTACAAAGATTTCAACTCCGTCAAGCCAAAGAACACTCAGTACTAGATCTCCACAGATTCCACGTTAACAACGCCAAGATCACAACTGAACGAGCTTTGGAAGAATGGTGGGAAGATGAATTGAGATTACGTATGGAACGGGGGAAGGCTAATCCCGGTATGAAAGCGAGGGAAGTATCACCGTTTGTTGTCATTACGGGAAGAGGTCTTCATAGTGAAGGTGGTGTTTCAAAAGTTAGGGTTAGTATAGCGGCGCTTTTGAAAAGATGTTCGTATCTTTATCATGAAGAGTCTGCAAAGTATGTTGTTACTGGTAAAAAGAGTTGATGTGCTCGTTCACTAAGGGCAGTCATACTAAGATTTGCTGACTTATCAAAAGGGATGGGAATTATTACGATCAGTTATATCAGAAATGATCAGGTCCTCTAAAGAGAACATAGCAATAGTAGAGCACTGTTTATTATTGAACAACTTGCCATTCGTTATTCTTCTTATCTATCTTATCCATTATTGAATCAAGAAATCGATCAGTCAAATCAACGATATCCACATCCCTGAACTTCATCATCACTTCTTTTGAAATAACATGGTCATTATTCCCTAGTTTATAAACCAACTCATCAAGTTTGAAAACATCATTTTCACCTAGTTCGAATAACTCAAGATGATCTAATATACTTAATACATCATATATCAACCTCGTCAACCCATTTATAAATATCCTCAACTCAAACGTACTTATTTCCCATAATTCTTTCTGTAAGACCATATTGAAATTACCAACTGTAGGTTGGATCATTGGAGTTGTAATACTGAATGGTAATTGGAACAATAAAATCTTGGAAACTTGTTGGATGAGTTTACACACTAGTTGAACACTGGAATTGATCGTATCCTTGCTGAATTCCATGATGTTCCAAAGTGAAATCACTGGAGTGAATGAAATGGTGTATATGAACTTTTGGGTTGAGTTGATAGTCGTCGTCATTGATGACGTTTGGTATAATGATGTTTGTGGTGATAATTTACGTTTCTTGAAGTTGTATAGTATTATTAGTTCTTGGAATAATAAAGATTGTGAGTTGTTTAGTTGTTTGATGATTTTGGATTGAGATTCTGATACTGATTGAGTAGACGATTTGTAAGAATTTATTCTTGTCTTTGTTGATTCTGTTAACTTTGTTGATTTCTCTGCCAGTTGTGTGGCTTTCCTCTGCTTCTGTGATTTCAATTCATCTAGTCTCAATAACTTATCTCTCTTTGCTTTGCTCAGTATTTCAATTTCTTTGATTATCCTGTTATTCTTCCTCTTCATTATTAATGTATCAATAGTCAACAACTGACTACTCAAAGCCGCTGTACTTGCTAACCCTTCACCATTATCACTCTTCAATAAGCCAATGTATCGCTTCATGAACACATAGTTCTCATTCTTGACACAATTCCGTAAAATATCATCAATCCTGGACTTCAATGTTTCATTAAGTGATAGGATCTCCAGATAACGTAGTTTCAAACTAAGAAGTGACCGAGATGTACATTGAGGACAAATCAGTTCTTCTTTCTCCTCAAAACACAGCGAACAGGGCAGTTTCATATCCTTTGATAACATCCAGCACTCATAAACAATATACCAAAGAAAAAACACTACTTTATTTGTCTTATCGTTTGACACATAATTCATTTTACAAAGAGCCAAATTCGGATGGCCAAAAATAAGCCTGTTTTTATTACGTAATACAAAAAAGATATTTTGGTTATGAAGCGATGTTCTTTTTACTCTCGTTTATGTAGATTTAGTTCTAGAATATCAATTAGATGTCTCGTATAAAATGTGTATGATCAGTTTGTGGTTATTAGTATCAGGGGCATATAAGGAGAGGGTCATGAATGAATGAGTGGTATGGTTTAATCGACTTCGTTATGAGCTGAAAGTATATTCTTGTGTGGTTTGGCTGGAGATGTTCCAGAACCTGGATGTAGTCCATAGATATTATTCAATAGAGTACTAGAGAATCCTAGGTTTGAGCTGGTGTATCCCGATGTTAAGTTTGCAGAAGGTGGTCTCTTATCTTGATTTGTAGGTTGTTGAGATGGGAACTTAGCCTTGGAGAAGATTGCTGAAGAAATTGAACTGGTTGAGGAAGACGATTGTGGTGGTGAACCGTATGCTGATGATGATGTGTATGAAGATGAGGATAATGGAGATGGAATATGTGGTGATGTTTGAGTTGTAGATTGTTGTTGGTATTCCGATAGTTCTTGTTCTAATTGTTTGGCTTCATCAAATGCGTGTAATAAATATGGTAATTCTTCTGTTAGGGTTGTTTTACCCATCATGGAATGACGTGCTAAAGATGATGTTGTTGAAGATATCGAATCTCTTCTTGGACGTGTTGATGTGGATGATTTCGAGTATAGTAAATCATCTTCATATTGTAATGCTTTGGTTTCAGGGTAATCGTCATAATCATCGTATAAATCATCGTTTAAGAATTCAAAGTTGATTCTAACAGACTCATACATTTTCTCAACATCATTCAAGATGTTTAAACATTCTTGTATCTGTTCTGAATCTTTTTGTTCAATGGCTGAATCTAGTTGGGATATTATATCTTTAACAAAGTTCTTGTAAGAGTTTAAAGTGGACTGATAATCTGTATTATCTCTAACCAATGGGTTGACATCATCATTCAGTTTGATCAAGATCTGAGTCAATTCATATAGAATTATAAGTAGCTTAGACTTGGTGTATGATATAGAAAGGTTTTCATTCAATGAATTAGTCAAATTCAGTAATTTGAAGTATATCTTCAATATAAGACTTCCAGCATCCGAAATATATTCATCAATAGACAACGCAGATATAAAAGTTTTCAAACTTGTCATATGATCATCGATCACGTCCAATTCATCATCCAGTTTCCCACATTTGTCAATACAATTCGTTGCTATCTTGATATCAAACTTTCTAGTGGTACTCCCATCACTACTGAAATTCAAATCAATCGAAGTCTTCAATGTTAGGAATTCCCATGAATTCAGTTGGTATTGGACACCTAGGAGTTTTTTATACAGTTTCAACGCTCTATGACACTGGGATGTGATTCTAGCATGCTGTTGAGGAAGGGACTGCGTTATATCAAGAATTTCAGCTGTGGAGATCTCTCCTTCACGTGTTGAGAAGGCAGAGAGTATCGGATCTTGGTAACTGTCCCTTGAAAATGCAGATGAAATTGATGCGACAGACATCGTTTTTCAAAAATTGTGGAAGAATATGAAACCAGCTTCAATAATGAGAGGATATATGGTATGAACAGAGAAATTAATAGGTATAAATGGGTAAAATTAAGAGATTGTTGTGTTTAATGTTGCTTTTTGAACATCCTTTTTGTTTTCATTTTCAGATCTGATGATCTTTTTGGAATTTATTGTGTACATATTATGTAAGCGTGTATTATGTAAGCACAACTAGAGTGAAATATTGGAATATATGTCTATTTATACTAGGTTCTTCTCTATCTCCAGTTTGAGCTTCATTCTGGTGTGCCATTGCTCCAGTGTCTCGTCCTTCTGGATGGCTACTATGTATATGCTCATGTTATCGAAACCAATTCCTGTTTTTTGGTCTGCTGAGCTGATTGCAAGGGTAAGAAGCTTTTCAATGATCTCCGATAATGTAAGACCAAGTGCTAGATTATGCCTTATTAGTCTGACGAGTTCGTTATTAGTGAAGACGTCATATATCCCATCACATGCAAGTACTATGAACTCATCATCTTTCTCTAAATGACGATATATCACATCTGGTTCAACAGTAACCTGGGTATCACTAGAACTTATGAAACCTGAATGGACAGTTCTCTTTTTGAAATCAAAATCTCCAAAAGCTCTTGATAAAGCCAGGATACCATTCACTCTATTGAAATGAACAACACCTTCTGCTTCGTTGATTCTTATGAGTTCACCAATGTTTGAAGGTTTATGATCAAATGATAGATTCTTTGCAGCTCCATCTGCAGATAAAATACACCTCGAATCCCCCACATTAACACAGAATACATGTTCCAGGTCTATAATTACCGCTACCACCGCAGTTGTCCCACTTGAATCTCCGGATGTAGCACTCAGGTAGTCATATAAATCCAAGTCTGTTTGGAAAAAAGCGCTTTTCAACTTATGTGAAAGCAATCCCTGTAATGTGTGAAACTTTTCAGACTCGATCTTTGTGAGCTCTTTAACAATATTGGTTGGAAGTCTCTTGCTAATGTAATCTGATGATGATTTCCCACCATGGCCATCGTAAATCCCAAATATTCGAACATCTATCTGTTTATACTCGTTTAAATGATCTGAGAAGTTTATAGTCGTGTGATTGAACGAATGTGCATCCTCCTGTGTCAAACGATAGCCTTGAGAGTATCCTAAGCAGAATGATAGAGGATCTGATTCAGTGGTTGCAATTGTGTGCGGGCTAGAGACAAACTGGCCCATTGTGGAAAAAGGTGCAGGACTTTTGATATATGGAGTTGAATGGATTTGTTGGTGATTTGGGAGGCCTTTGAAGTTTTTAGCCGAAGGGAGAGGAATGAAAGATGGTTATATAATCAGCCAGGGGACTAAAAGAACTAGCGGAAATTGGACTGGGTGAAATCAGGAGGACGTGTGATGAGCTGTGTGCTATCTGCTATGTGTGTTGAGAGACGTGTTTCTGTTGTGATGTTGGAATTATCTCACTGGGCTCCGTCTTTTTTAGTTGGGAAACACAACGGGCTTGATGGGCCAAATTGGTGATACTCATTATGTGTCACGTGATATATATTTCAGCATATAACCAACTCAATCAATTGTTGAGATAATGAGATATTCTCAAGTGTGAACTACTCCTGTCTCTTCAACAAGTACAATTGAACCCTTTATTAGTATCCATCGCTATCTGCATACAATTCTATTTTTAAACTATCAACTGTCTGAACAGCGCGGCCGAACCAGCAAAATTGGGCAAATTGCAAAAAAAAGCGGCAAAAACAGTGTTCTCTTTCCTTAAAAACAACTGGAATACAAGGCAACAAAACAGGTCAATAACCAGTGTAAACTAACGCAGAAATGAGCAATCAGTCGTTCACTACGACGCATGGGAAGAATCCCAAGCAGATTCATATTGCTCACAGAAGATCCCCTTCAGAATTGACTAATTTGATGATTGAACAAATCGCCTTACAACGTCAATTGGAATTGGTCCAGCAACAACAGCAACAGATTATAAACCAACAGTTTCAACCACCGCAAAGAATCAACAATCATAACAATGGCAATAACAGTAATAACAATTCTCATAGAAGAGCACAATCCTCTGTTACAGGTTCAATGGGTTCTTTCTCGTTTCCTGCTAACGCCTCTAACACACTCGCACCCCCTCCAAAGTTTAGCCACCAATCACAAAACTCAATTGGTCATAACAGAAGACACTCTTTAGGTTTAAACGAAGCAAAGAAGGCTGCTGCTCAGGTTCAAGCACAAAGATCAGGTAAAGAACCTGCAGATGATAACATTAATGAATCAACAAGTTCCGCCGCCTCACAATCGGGTTTCAAGTTCCCTTCTACCATTGTTGAACCATCAACTCCTTCTTCTTCTGCTAGTCATAATCGCTCTAAGAGCATGGCTCCTTCTCCACAAAGAAGTTTCCAATTTCCTCCAAAGTCTCCACAACAACAACAACAACAACAGCAACAGCAACAATTTTTAAACCCTAATGATTTATTACCTGCGCCTCAACAACCTCAATTCGGCGGGTATCATGAACGTCGTCAATCAGGACATTATAGATCAAGTTCGCGTAACAGCAACTTCGACATGAACTCTAACTGGAGAAGACAACAATCCCCATCTAAAGATGATTACAATCAACAGTCTTCATTCACCCCAGGTCACAGATCAAGAGGTTCATATGGAGGAAATTCAATTTCTTCTATTAGTGGATTACAACAACAGCAACAACAAGGTGGTAGAAAATCACTGTTTGCCCCATATTTACCACAATCATCTATTCCTGAACTTGTGGCTGAAGGAAGATTGGTTGTTGGTACTTTGAGAGTCAACAAGAAGAACCGTTCAGATGCTTATGTTTCCACTGATGGTTTATTAGATGCTGATATCTTCATTTGTGGTTCAAAAGATAGAAACAGAGCATTGGAAGGTGATTTGGTTGCAGTTGAATTATTGAGTGTTGATGAAGTTTGGTCATCCAAACGTGAAAAAGAAGAAAAAAAGAGAAGAAAAGATAACCATACCGAAACCACTGATGATGTTCATAACGATGCTTCTACTCATAAAACTTCTACTTCTACTACAACTGATGAAAACACTGGTTTGAAAAGAAAAGGTTCTTTGAAACAACGTCCAACTTTGAAGAAGAATGATGATGTTGAAGTTGAAGGTCAATCTTTACTCTTGGTTGAAGAAGAAGAAATTAGTGATGAATATAAACCACTGTACGCTGGTCATGTTGTTGCAGTGATTGATCGTATTCCAGGTCAATTATTCGCTGGTACTTTAGGATTATTGAGACCTTCTCAACAACAACAAAAAGATTCCGGTCATAACAACAAGCCTAAGATTGTTTGGTTCAAACCAACAGACAAAAAGGTTCCATTGATTGCCATTCCTACCGAACAAGCACCAAGAGACTTTGTTGAAAATGTTGATAATTACTCTAACCAACTTTTCATTGCTAGTATTAAGAGATGGCCAATCACTTCATTACATCCTTTCGGTACTTTGGTTGGTGAATTAGGAAATATGAGTGCACCAGAAATTGAAGTTGAAGCTATTCTAAGAGACAACAATTTCATTTGTGATGAATATTTGAACCATGATGGTGTTGAACGTGAAGACTTTGAATTGAACTCTGTTGATCTTGAAGAAGAATACACTAAGAGAAGAGATTTCACTGATGAATACGTTTTAGCTATAAGTGAGACTGGTGCTTTCAGTGATCAAGCATTACATGTTAAGAGATTAGATGCCGATAAGATTGAATTGGGTGTTCATATTTCAGATGTTACTAGATTTATCAAGGAATCTTCAAGTTTGGATAAAAGTGCAAGAAAACGTTCCACCTCTGTGTTTTTAGCTCAAAAATGTGTTGATTTGTTACCAAAAAAGATTACAGAATTCTTAAGTTTTGATAAAAACTCTAAAAACTTATCTGTTTCTGTTTGTTTTGAAATTGATACCAATAAGTTTGAAGTTGATAATATCTGGATTGGTGAAAGTTTCATTCAACCAAAAATCAAGTTAACATTTGATCAAATTGATTCTATTTTGAAAAATGAAGAAGAAGAAATAGTTTCAAGCAATGCTTCCAAAGATTATATCAAGACCGTTGCTTTAATCTCAAGAGAGTTCCGCCGTCAAAGATTAGAAAATTCTAAATTAATCAATGAGGTGAATTTGACCCTTTTGGATCAAATTGATGATGAAAGAGTTAGATTACATTTGAATTTGTTTGAAAATAACTTAAGTTTTAACGTTTTGAATGAAATTTTCTTAAAAGTGAATGCTACAGTTGCACAAAAGACTTACTCTAACCTTGGTGATTCAACTTTCTTAAGAAGACAAGGATTACCAACATTAACCAAGATTGAAAGTTTCAAAAAGAAAGTTGAAAATTTTGGTATTGAAATTGATACATCATCATCTGCAACTTTAATTAATTCAATCTTAAAGATTAAAGAAGAATCTACAAGACAAATTGTTGAGATTTTGTTATACAAAACTTTGAACAGATCAAAGTATTTCATTGCTGGTAAAGTAGACCCAGAAAATTATGGGGCTTACTACTTTAACTTACCGTTATATACCCATTTTACATCACCTTTAAGACGTTATGCTGATTTCATATCACATAGACAATTGAAACAAGTTTTGAATAAGGTTGAAATTAAAGAAAAGAGTTCTGAAGAATTGGAATCTTTGAAGATGACTGCTGAATATTGTAATTTCAAAAAAGACTGTGCTAAAGCTGCTCAAGATCAATCCGTTCATTTATTATTATCTAAGACTATTAATGAAATGAGTGCAAAAGCTGGACAATTGATTGTTCTTGGTAAGATTAGTCAAGTTTATGAAAGTGCATTTGATATTTTGATTCCTGAATTTGGTATTGAGAAGAGAGTTCATGGTGATCAACTACCACTAAGAAAATGTGAATTTGATAAGAATAATGGGATTTTGGAGTTATATTGGGAAAAGGGTATTGATAGTGCTACATTCATTCCAGAAGATGAAAGAAATGCCCTAAGTTATAGAAATTCAATCAAGAATAAATTCCAAATCGGTGCTAATGCTATAGTGGAATTGGAGAATTCCAAAAAGGCTAAAGAAGATCTTATTTCCAAGGAGTTGAGTGATGAATTGGCAAATTTGAAACTTAAAGCACCAGATTTGAAGTTGAACCAATCAAAGAAACTAAACAACAATAATAGTAATAATAATAGTAATGATAATGAAGAGAATGGAATTGATAGATATTTCAAAAACCTAAGACTCAAAACCAATGGAGACGATTATATTCAAGAGATTAGAGAATTAGAAACAGTGCCAGTTTTACTGAGAAGCGAGATTGGAATGGCTCTACCTTGTCTGACTGTTCATGCTCTAAATCCTTTCATCAACGTGGAGTGAGAGTGAGAGAGCCCTTTTTTATTATATACCTTTCATCGTTTTAATTTTATAGTGATTAGAGTATTTCGTGTTATTTCATGTATTCCATGTGTAAGAACTGAGAAGATAACACTTTCTCTGGGCAGAAACTCCGCCTACTGCGCCTTCGCTGCATTCATTTTTGTGGCAGCCTGAATTCTCTGCGTGCTGCCAAAAATGGAAGAGAAGGAACAACTAAAAAAAAAAAAAAAAAAAAAAAAAAGCAAGCCACTTTATAAAGACAGACAGCAGACCCTTAATTTATACACGGGAACTCTTTTATGATACGAGAATTTAAACAGTTTTATCGACCAAGAACTCAATAACATACACACAAGTCACACTCAATTAAGACATGCTTGCCTACCAGAAGCGAGTCTCGTTCGACTCGATCAATCCAAACAAAGAATGTCTGCCTGACGATCCTCCGTTCGTTCCCCCACAGTATGCAACACTTGAACCAGGTGCCAAAACAAAAATGGGCTTGGATTTGAACTTTGGTTACGAAACTTCATCTAAATCAACAGATGTTCAACGAGTGTTTGATTCCTTCAATGAGATAGGTGGTGCTGGTACTAGCACCAAGTACAATAGCAGCAATGATTCGTATAGAAGAAAGAGTAGACGGGTGCCTAAACTTCCCCCTGCTCCAAAGAGATCGATTTTAAAGAATAATAACGATGGTAGTGGACCCGTTACGCTGGTACAATTGAGTACGAATGCTAATAGAAAGAAAAGCATTGTGGATATGACAGCTGAGGAACTATTAGCGCTGGATCAACAGTATAGAAAAGGTGTTGATTTAACTAATTTGAAGTTTGATGGGGATGGGTATTTACCATTTCAAGAATTTGATTCATTTGAAAGTAAGAAGATTGGGAAACAGATCCAAAAGATTGATAAGATGAACACGAGTCTTGTTAAACAGAAGAACTCACTGAATGATATGAATTTTAGTTCGTATTCTACAGGTTATAAACATCATGATTTTAAAAAATACGTTGATTCTCAAGACGCCCCTTTAAAATCAAATGGGAAAGATTCATTAAGAGATGTCATGGTGTATATAAGTGGGAGAAAACATACTTGGGATGCAATAAATTGGAGTTTTAAGAATTACTTGACTGATGGTGATCAGCTGATTATCGTTTGTCGTATACCAAGGGCAAAACCAGTTCCTGGTGTTGCAGAGTTTCATGAAGTTTATGATAGTGAGGATGAAGAGGAATTGGAAGATATAAAAGAAAAAGCTGAACGTTTGAAAGAATATGTATTTAAAGTTATTGAATTGTTGGAGTTGAAAGATTTGAAGATATCATTGAGTATAGAGTTTGTTAAGGATTATTCCGTTAAGAATTTGTTGAGACAGGTTATTCAATTTTATGAACCACATGTTCTGGTTGCTTCTTCGTTATTAACGAATTTGAACTTTAAAATATCAAGAAAGTACTACAAATTACCTGTTTATGTGATGAAGAACTTGAATACCCCAGTTATTACCATACCTGACTTATTGATTGATGAGAGTTCAGTAAGCTTGTTGAAACAACAATCAAACGTTCCAAATATCTTGATTGAAGATACTGATGAGATAAAAGATGAGAATAGTTTGTTGAAAGATCTACTTGAGTTTTCAGACACAATTGATCCTAATAAAGACTATGAACCAGTAGAGTTTGTATCAACAGACTCTAGATCATATAATTCAAGATCACAACCTGTGCTAAAAGCTTCTTCATTCAATACAAGCTCAGAATCATCAGCTTCAAAGAGAAGTGTTGTTTCAAACTATGATTCTAATCAAGAACCTACAGGTTATTTCCCAGAAAACTACAAATTAGGTCAACCATCCATAAAATTCAGTGATGACTTGAAAGTTCCAAGATCTACAAGCTCAAATATCTCCTCAAGATCACCATCTGCCTCAAGAAGGGGAAGCACCAATAATGGTATCTACAAAGTCAAATCACTGTTGGATGAAGAGGTCACTGAAAAGCCCAAAACACTAGGACTGAGTAAGACACTGAGCAACGAGCTTGCTGGAAGGAGGAGAAGCTCTGGAGGATCGTCAATCAAGAAGGTTGCCAGTGCTCCACCAGAAAAGGAGAAGGAGAAGAAGAGCTTCTTTGGCCTGTTCAAGAAGAAGTCCAAGGCTTAGTCATCAGTATACTCATATACTCATATACTCAAATAAATACCATTACGTAACTGTCTTCCCGAAAGCGGCAATAAATGTGGGGCTCCGATAATAATCAGTGTCAATTACGTAATTGTTTACGTAATGCGCATAGTAAAATTTCGAATGACCTTTTTTCCATGATCAAAAAGTGACTTAATTTTTGGGCGAAACCTGTGGAATTTCTGCGGTTTGCGATAACGTGATAAGCTGCTGATAACGTAATAAGCATGATGGTGTCATAAGTCATTTGGCGTGATAAGAAATTAAGGATTAAGGAGATGTGGAGAGAGGTGTCAGATTTTATGTATAAAAAAGCTTGATCCCATCTTGATTTTGCCTTCCTCTTGCATTTCTCTCTTACACTCAATTAACTCATTTAACTCAATTACTTTATCAATTAAAATGCCTCTAGCTATCAACCCTCGTCTACTTAAAACTACCACCCTTGGTTTCATACTAGGTTCCTCAATCCCAATTCTATTCACAAACCTATACCTCATCCCTTCAAAGAACTTCCAAACAGAAAAGGAACTATCAACACTAAAGAAATGGCTCAACTTGATGAGCTTCCAAGTATGGAACCTCGAACAAAGATCTCAACCACAAACTCCAATTGAAGCTACAACCTCTCGTGCTTTCACCGCTGGTGGATCTCAAGTGTTCAACCAAGAAACAGGCACAGCATATAGAGATGCATTGTACTGGGCTGGATTCTGATTCTGATTCTGATTCTGATTTGGCAAAAAGCATGCTGCTGTTGGTTGGTTGTTAAGCACTACTGGTTAGTTCTACAATACAACTATTGGTCCTATAACATTGGCTGATCGTCTTCCTCATATCTCCCTTTTTGCACTACTGGTTTATGAATATGTTGATCATTGGGTGAAATTGAACAGGGGACGGTCACGTCATATAACATAAACATTACAATTTACATTTATTACAAGATTAAATAAACACACATACTCATACTCATCATACCCCCTTGTTTCATCCTATCTTGTGGAGTTTGGTTTGGTTTCTAGTTTGGTTTCTAGTTTGGTTTGGTTTCTCTCATGACACCTCATTGCTGGTTTGCTTTGAGTTGAGTGGTCATGATGATGATGACATTGGTCAGGTCTGTTTCTGTCTTTTGAATGCTGGTCGTTTGGAAGGGTTCCTGTTTCTATTTGTGCTTGGTGTTAGGTGTTAGGTGTTTTTTTTTTTGATCTCTTTGGCAAGCTACAGATGAAATAAAGGTCATGGGAAATATGGAAATATGGAATTATGACATACCTCGGTTGGAAAGTGATTGGTCACTTCTATATATGTATGGTATGGTAATTGAAGACCTGGAATTACGGAGTTGTTTACGTATAAGTTTAATGATGATGATTATTCTTTCAACTATCCGTATTCCATCGTATGCGCAACTCTTTAGTATTCTTTAGTTTTCCACTAGATCAGTTTCTACTCCTTTTTTTGAAGTGGGTGATGAGCGAACCCCGTGAAACCCGTTATTAAAATTCAAGAGTCACGTTTTTCTTCCACTATATACAGATTGAATGATTTATAATCTACAATCTACATAAGTAACTAAGTACTGTAATAAACTTTAGTCATTATTAATCTATTAAATGCAATATAATGCTCTCGTAAGCAAAATCATTTCTTACCATGTCTTTCTCTGACACTTTTGGCTAATCTTCTTAATTCTAATATACTTTGTGGAATATCTTGTTCTTCTTCTTCATCATCTCTTTTGATCTCAAACTTCTTTCTCTTTAGTGGGATGTCATGTGATGGTATATTATTAGCAACTGATGATGAGGTAGAGGAGGAAGATGATGGAACAGCAGAAGCACCGGCACCAGCAACAGAAGCGCCATCTGAATCGTTCAAAGCTTTCTTGAGTATAAATGGTGATGGTTTATCTTTATCAAAAGTGACATTTGACAGGTTGGAAATGGTGGAAGAATCACTATAAAATGATGGAGTTTGTAATAAATTACTTGATTTAGGTCTTGGTGTAGAATAAACATCAATTTTAACCTTGTTTGTAGCTTTTGGTTGAAATAAATCATCTAACCCAAACTTATTCTGATCTGATAAAAGTTTTGGTAATGCTTTGAATTTTGGTGAAGCTTCAATATGTGATTGAAATCTTGATGATATTTTAGACTTCGTTTCAATTGGGTTTCCAAATTTCTTATTCACGACTCTTGGTTTGATGAATCCTTTAACTTCTTTACGACTGTATTTCGAGTTGAACTCACCTTTCGCACTTAGTTTTATAATCTGACCGCTTGAATCTATTTTCTTTTGAATTTCAGAAGTTTCAAAACTTGAACCAATCTTAACATATGAAATCTTCAAAATGTTTGATGATTGATTAATATTCAACTCTTTGATGATGTCTAATCTTGGTGATGTTCCAAATAATTTCTCTCTATCATCTAGATCCCAATATATCACTAAAATCTCAAAGTTAAAACTATTATTCAGTTCAATACCTTGAATCAACTCCTTAAGAACTTGTTTTTGTTCATAAACGTTATCTGAACTGACTAAATTGAACACTAGCAAATTAACGTTCTGGAATAAGCTTGGATTGTGAATCTCATTGATTTTGGATACTTTCAAATTGACTGAATTGATCTGTTTCATACATTGATTATCTGATAACTGAAATTTCTTATCCAAAAATTTGGAAATTAATGGTGATGTAATGAATAACAAAATGTTATATGAATCGAATGATAGATTGGAAACGTTTTTGGTTAGATTTTCAAACGACAATGGTGATAAATCAATTAAAGGTTTATTACCTGTATTCGATAATGATTCTGTCTTGATTTTCTTCCTCTTAACAACTTTAGGTATACCAAAATTCTTGGAAGCTTCAATGAGTTCTTCCCTTTTTCTTTTCTTTAAATCATCTTTCTTTTTAGAACTCTTTGCAATCTCAACAACTTTATGAACTAGACTTTTTTTCAGATTTCTCTTTCTAAAAATATCAGCCATGATTTCAAGTTTTTCGAAATATAACAACTCATTAATAAAAGCTTCATAAAGACCTTCTGTGAATGAATTCAAAATCTTTTGTTTTCTTAATTTGCTTTCGATTTTACTCTGTACCAATGGTCCAAGAATTTCACTGACTTCCTGTTTAACAACTGATTGGATCAGTTGTTGTTGAATGATATCACCAATACTTGATACAAGTTCTAATTTGCGTTTTCTTTTCGATTCTTGTTTTTCCTTCAGTAATCTTTTCATTTTTTCAATTCTTTGTTCTTCAGCTAATTTAGCTTCTTGTTCTAATCTTCTGATCTTCTCTTCTTCTGCTTGTTTCTCAGCCCTTAAACGTTCTTGTTCTTCTCGCTCTTTTCTTTCAAGTTCTTGTTGTTTCAAGAGTGCTTCTCTTTCAGGATTTATCTCTTCGACCTTAGGCTGTGTTGGGAATTGGAAATTGAAGCCAGATGGTTGTGTGTTTATACTTTGACCGAAAGCACTTGGTGATGATGTAAATGCAGGTAATGTAGGTGCTGTAGTTGTTGTGGGAGCTGTAAATAGGGAGGTTTGACCACCAGAAGAAGTCTTTGGTTTAATCTGACTTTCAAATTGAATAAGTGATGAATTGGATGCTCCAGTATTTATCAACTTTTGTAATGATTGGACATTATTATCCAATTTATCTGAAAATGCTTGTCTGAAAGGTTTCTTATCTGTTATTTGATGTGAGTTATGCGTTAGTGAAATCAGGTCAATAGACTTCACACCATCTATATCTTGAACAGTCAAACCATAATATTCGAAGAATTCTAAAGCATCGTTGGAATCATTGAAAGCAAGTAGTTCTTGTAAATATGATAATGGATATGGTTTTGCTTTACTATGGATAGATCTCCTTATTGACTTCATAGCATAAAATCTTATTTCATTCAAATGGATCTCAAGCAAATATGACATTAAAACAGGAATTTTACCTTGATTCAACAATTGGAAAAAACTCTGGAAGAAATTTAGAACGTTTTCACTTGTTTGAAACCCTCTTTCAACGATATTAGTTGATACCAAATTTCTTATATTCAACGCTAGTTGAACTTTCTCATCTTGTAAGACTTCAATTGGTAGTGTCTGAATTTCTCTCTCTAGTTCAGGATCTCTCAATTGACTCAGTAGGTAGTATGCTCTAAACTCAGCTTCATTTGGTGCTTTGATGTTTCTAGATTGATATTCAGCATACATTTCAGATAAAGTCTTTAGAGCTTTGTTCATCTGTTCTAATTCTTGTTGTTGAGAATATTCTGTTTTTGTTTTGGCCATTATATGTAGGGTTAATATATGTAGTCTAACAATTTTCTCGTTACAATCCATAGCTTCTGGACCCATGAAATTCTGATATGTGAAATCTTGACGAATTGATCTTGTTCTATCCCAAATAAAGGATTGTGCTTCAGGTAAATGGTCTATCACGTTATCAACAATGTAATTCAAAGTATGAACCAATATATGTGGAGGTCTAACATCTGAAGGTAATGGTGGTGGCTGACCAGCAGCAGGTCTTGAAAATGCCTTGATGGCTTTCGCTTTAGATATCTTATTGGTGGATTCATCTCGTTCATATTTTCTAACATCATTCTCCACAGTTCTTCGTATTCTCTCATAGACAGGACACATATCCATACAAGAACCTTTGAATAAAATAGCATCTTCCAAACTTCTTCTTATATTCTCGTTATCAACTAAACCTTTCTCCTCCATTACTTTTCTTTCATGTTCTCTTAATGCTTGAAATTCTTCATATAGTGATGATAAATCAGTTGTTGATTGTTCCATAGCCTCCATCTTGGCCTGGTTCTGTACATCCCATTGATCAACATCCAAAAGATCATTTGCGTTCAATGATGGTGATTGGTATATCAAGAACTTGGGTAGTGGACGTAAAGCATGACTAATGCTTTGAAATCCAGTAACATCACTAAACCCACCAATAATTGAATCTAGTTGTAGTTCATTCTGTGAGAGCGTTATACCAGACGATGAAGAATGTTCAGCAGCGGCAACAGCAGCTGGTGCCGGAGAGTTTGATTGTTGTTTTGGGAAACCATTCTCTTGTTTCTTGTGTGAGCCTTTCTGGAAAACATTCTTCTTACTGAAGTTTTGTTTATTTCGTTTATCATTGTTATTGTTGAACTTCTTGTTGTTATTGAAGTCCGCTTGTCTCTGCTTTGTGGATCCCTGTTCAGGTTTCTGGAAAGCCAGCATCTCAAAGAGAAAAGATATCACAAACGCTGAGTCTTGTTCAGCAGCGGTCCAACTCTGCCTCTATTTCTAGCGCTGTTTTTTGGTAGCCGCTGTTCATCTACTAACGCTTTTAAAGAGCCGCTCTGTGTTTTTTAAGTGAACGCTTCAAAATGATACACCCAGACACCAAGTCTCTTGGATGGGAAGGGGACTTGAGTGGACTAGAATATGGGACTAAAAGACTAATAAACCAGCAGATTCTCAAATTCTCGAAACATCCACGGGACTTCAGGACTAGGCCCGAAAAGCAAGTATGGTACACACAAAAAAAGCAACAGAACAATGCGAAATAAATCACTAAAACCAACACCCACAAAACACGCACAAAACTCTCTCAGATCCTCACAGTTGCTGAGTATACGTGGATCTAGCGGTTTTAGTTACTCCAATCACTGCACTTTGGGCATTTTTTCGCCTGATAAACACGTCAAACCCGGTATATTCAAGATCAGTTCTGTTTATCTAACTTTGGTGAACTACAAACATTCCAACAAGATAGGATCAAGCTAATCCACAAGTGGTTCGTATACTTCTATTCAACTACCAAAGTCACACAAGATCACAGAAACATATCCCACTTCGCTCATTGATTAGGTTCATATAACTCCAACTCTACTTTTTTTTCCTAGAGAATGACTGCAAACGAGGCCACAAAATCAAAGGAGTCTGTTGAGCAGCAGACGAGCTCACAAGATACAGGGAAAAACTTGACTTCCGTCCCTGAAGATGAGGCTACTGTTACAAACCCTACAACCGCTCTACCAACTCCAGTATCGACAGAAAACAATACAGTTGATAGCGATTTTAAGGCAAATCATGCTTCAAAGAAAAAAGAACAACTCATTAGGCCTTTATTCTCCAGAACGAGTACGACAGATAAATCGCTGAAGCAAGTTCCAAACAAAACGATGATTGTTGAGACCGAGACTGTTGATGCATCAAATGCACCATCTGTGAACTTACCAATAGGTTCTAACAATGTGATTTCCAATGTTATCTCAAACGTTATCTCCAATGATATAATGTCCAGTAATTCCAACATCTCAAATAATCTGGCGTCACTAAGAACAAAGAGAAGTACTCTGTTTGCTGATCAAGTTTCTCAAATATCAAACGTTTCCACAAACGCAGTTCCAGCAAATGATGATGATAATGCTAGCGTTAATGGATCCATAAGGAATTTCAATAAACGTCTAAATCAAGCAGAAAGTCATCTGAACATCCAAAAATCTGGTGCAACAAAAGCTGACTTATTCGCTGCAAGAATTGCTAATGCTGTTGGTGATGCCTCTGACTCTGATTCTGAAGAAACTTTTGTTTATGAAAGTGCTCCAGATGCTTTAAATTCTACTAATACACTGCCTTCGAGTAAAACCATTCTTGGTGCACCAAATCCTCTGAATTTGAGAAAGATCACACAGCGAAATGTTAGTATGCCTGTTACATCTAGTGCTCATCCATATTCTCCATCCACAGCTTCACATATAGTGTTAACAAATGATGATTCTAAAGAACAGAATATTCAAACATTTGACACTGAAAACGAATCTGATATAAGTAATAGTGGTTCTCAGATTCAACGAGATTCTTCTCATGATAAACTTTACATCATGAAGTCCAGTTTAGAGCCAAATCTCAACTCAACTAATTCTTCGAACTTACCTTCTCATCATCAAAGCCCAAGTTTATCATCTAGCAATCCTCAAGCAAAATTATTTACAAAATATCACGGAGAGTCTGGCCTGAGAAAATCAAGTAATGCTACACTACAAGTTTCTCAGTTACATCCTAAATTGAACTCACCAAATCAACTGCGAACTACAACTTCAAAGCTTTTTGATGTTAAAGGAAGCTCTCTGAGAAGATATTCAGGGGTTCCAGACGATGTTAATATCGAAGACTATATTGACCAATATGATGAAGAACACGAAATTGCTGCTGAAAACTTTAGCGATGCTTATGATTACGATGATTATGGAGAAGACGATGAATTGACACCTTTAAATGTTAAAAATGCTAACAGCAATTTAAGGAACAAGATGAGTCAACACTATTTCAATAGAAAAAGTCTTCCAAATTTCAGATCTACTGATTCAGGTGATGTGTCCCAAGACTTTGGAGGTTACAATAAGGATGATAATACTATCAACAAACAGAAATCAAAGAAATATAGAACAAGATTACAACATCAGCAGAATTCACAACATCTTCAACAGCCATATTCTCCACATAATTTCAGAAACACAAAGAAACATAATCGCATACAAACTTTCAAGAACTTTATATATTTTTTCTCTTTGATGTTTCTGTTGCTAACGTTTGGATTTGTTGCTGGTTTTCTGCTTGCTACTACAAAAGATTTACAAAATGTCCAAATCAGCTCTTTGGATAACATTATCATCTCATATGATGAATTGATATTCGATATAAATGTTGAAGCTTTCAATCCGGGGTTTGTCTCTATTGAGGTGAACGACCTAGAGTTGGATCTTTTTGCCAAATCATCTTATATTGACGAGATTCTTTCACCTTCTTATCAAGATGGTATGTTGGGAGATGCACAGACAATATTACTGGGAACGATCAAAAAATTTGAAACACCATTAGAATTCACTAGTGGTTTCTTCAATAGAAACTTTTCAGCTTCTCAAGGTCAAATAAAATTAATTCATCCTGGTCAAAACTCTACAGATTCCGATAAAGGAGATCAAGATGAAAACCACAAGCTTAAAAACGAAACAGAAAAATGGAAAACAATTATGAACCATCCTTTCGATCTGATATTAAGAGGAACTTTCAAGTATGAGTTACCATTTTACCATAATGAAAGGTCTGTTGCAGTGACAAAGATCGTGTTTATTGATCCTGCTAAACAAATCAGTCTTTAGATAATGTTTTCCTCTAAATGTCTAGACATATATAAACATCACTTATATAGGAATATATATGTTGTGTACTCTATGAAATTTTTTAAAAATCGCGATCAGTATACGGTACACCCTAGGGTGTACGCTGGAGCAAATTGTACGCTATACTGATAAATATTTTAACTCAATAAATACACAAGATATTAGCTCCATTCAAACATGTAATATATCAGTGGATCTACCTGCATCCATGGACCGAGTTTGGGCTCAATCCATTAACAGGTTAGAAAGTTATGTGCAAAAAATGTTTTATATAATATTTTGCCTATATAAAAACCGTACTACATTATACATTTACCAGCTATATGAACCAACAAGAAGGTCATAATGCCTCTTATGACCAATAAGCTTGCCAGATACTTGCAAGTGTGACTACATTAACCATATTCTTTTCAATACAATGGTTTTCAAAACTTATTTATCGATAGAGATGACTGAATAATAGTGATATACCAAGTTGTAGATACTCAAGTACTATGACAGTCCTAGAGGTACTCCCAGGTTTATCAGAGTCACTAAGTAGTCACTCATGATTATCCCCATCGGTATCTATTGGTACATGCATGAAAAGTTACCAAAACTGGCTCCAATATATGAAGTATAGAGACTTAGATTCTTATAACGAGCTGTGCTTCTTTGGAGCTGGTGAAACTCAAACTAAATTACCATGAACAAGTTAAACGATTAACTGAAAGAGCTGGATCATTTATGAGAAGAAGAGCGAGAGAAGTGATACCGGTAACTGTAGACGTCTTTCATTCGATGTCAATCATACTTAGTCAAATAGGCAAACCAAAATATGGTCCTTAATGTAATAAAGGCTCTCGTACTCACCCCAGATAAATGAGATAGTATGATGGAACTATCAACACCAAATAGTTAGAGGTTAGTGTTTGGGCTAGCTGAACTGTATTAAACGTAGGGTCAAGGATTTGTGGTATCTCTGCTAGTTACCTTTTGGGTTTCCCTTGTTTATCTGTCAGATATGAAGTAAAATCATTGACGAATATTATAGGTTCTCTATAATTATTCAAAGTATGTTATTTCAGTAGAAGAAGAGACTAGTACATGGCTATAACTAAAATTACCTGATCTTTGCTTAATGTGGAACATAACGACATCATGATGACCTGCTTTTAAGCTTAGAGAAGAATCATTTTATTATCATCATATTAGAACTACTAGTTGTAACCTTGAAATCGTCAATAATCCACTATAAAAGCTTCTTGAGAGCTCAAAAAATTTTCGTTGATAGCTTGATCTATAGCTGAAGGGCTATTAAGAGGCAACCCCTAGCAGGTTTATGATCTAGTGAGTAGGTAGCACTCTATAACCGGTAAGTCGTGAGAGATATATGCACTATGTAGTATGTTTTATGTGTCTTACATAATCAATAAACAGCTTAAAAACATAATATATTACATCTCTCTGGTTATTGGTTGGAATGATTTCAAACTCGGTCCCTAGATGCAGGTAGATCCACTGATATATTACATGCTTAAATTGATTCAATATCTTGTATATTTATTGAGTTAAAATATTTACCAGTATAGCGTCCAAAGTGCTCCAGCGTACACCCTAGGGTGTACCGTATACTGATCGCGATTTTTAAAAAAATTTTGTACCGTACACAACATATATATATATTTAATACTCAATTTTAGTTAGTAGTCCTCTTCTTGAAATATCTAGTTCATTAACCCATTTTGTTTTAACTACAAATCCACTTGTTTTAAAAATTTCTCATTGATACATTTGTACCATTTTAACCTATATTCAAGATGTTTTATGTTGTTATGATTTGATTTTATTTACATGTTTGCTGGGTTCACTCTAGCTCTATCCAACGAACTACCAGTTGCTAATCTTTTACTATCATCAACTTTAACAATGATTGATCTCAAAACACGAGGATCAGCTTTCAAAGTCCTTAGAATTTCAGATTGGACAGATGTACTGGAATCAAAAAGCATTAGGAATCTATGGCCTTGGAAATGACGTTCTTGATCTTTACTAATAATCTTTGGTAATTGATTTATACCCAATGATTTGATTTGTCTGACAACACCACGATTCTGTATTATAAGTCTTCCAATAGTTGAGGCAACTTCTCTAGCTTCAGCTGAGTTGAATGGGTTGGCCATACGGGTGGTTGCTACTAGTTCATAAAGCATCTTTGTAATGTGGAGATTCTGTGGGATTTGCTGAACTCTATAGTTAGTTGACTAGTTTCGTCGTGCTAGAATGGTTATGCTTTCATTTGTGTTTTTTTTTTCGATGGGAATTCAGAAATCGGTTACCCGGATTATGGAGCATATATCGGATATAACAGAAAAGGATTGTAAATTAACTCCGACTATGGAATATTTAAGAGCTGAGAGCCACTTTTATGAGTGTTAACTCTACTGTATATAGCAAGAATACACTCGTGAAGGATTATGAAACTGACTATATGATCAAATATGAACTATTCTTTATGAATTTTGATTATATTATAAGCTGTATATTTTTTCTCCAGCTTATAATTATTTACAAGGTTACTTTCCGTAAATTTAAATCTAAAATTTCCGACGTATATAATTACTCAATTAAATATTTATAATACATGATATTGATATATGAGCTAGTACTAACTACTACGTTCGATCACGTCGTAGATGTCGACGTTAATAATAATATACTAGCTCTAGTAGTAGTATGTCTATAGCATCATGATCTAGAAGCACTGTTTAGATAGTAACTGTAATATATGCTGTACTACATGATGTGCTAGCTATAATACTAGCTCTTATAATGATGTGATCATTAGTGATGATATTGATAACATTGATAAAAGTAGTGTAAGCAGTTATATCATAGACAACATAGTAGATGAGTTTGTAGGTATTTATGTATCACTTGCTTCAGACATTTCAAATATATCTACCACGACAATGATACTCTATTAAATTGGACCAGTTTTGTGGGTCAGAATAAATAACTGAGTTGTCTTAGGATGGCTCAGTCACCTCCTCATCTCGAACAGTCTTCGAGTGTGACTAGTTATCTCTCTTGAAGAATAGATGGTTGCAACCAGCAATTAGACGACAAATACTACTCGATGTAGGTTTATGCATATTTTTATTATTTTCATTGATTTCAAACGTCTGAAAACATTTTGTGGTAGCTTTTCTAAGTAAACTGTAAGTGTTCAACGGTAGCGGTAGAATATTTACGACAACATAAAGAAACCAGCAGACCACTCTTTTGAGCTTTTGATGTACAAATAAGAAACAATTAATACAACATGGTCACAAGTGACTAGGTTGTTATTCCATATCAGTAAAGAAGGAGAGGAATATAGACATTCAATCAAGATAATAAATACCACACCTTACTACACAATTAGCCTGATCTAACAGCGCATGATTCTACTTCTGTTCCTTGCTCTGGTCGGCTCGCTCTGTTAGCTGCTGGCCAGGGTATCTTTCCGAGATACAGACAGAGACCATTGAACAGTATAACGGTCATCCCTACCAGTTTCCTGTTTCGTAAACTGTGGTTATCAATGAGAATTGATCCTTCGAGAGAAACTTGCATATCTGTGATACACAGTTCATCAAAGCAGCACTATTTTGCCTTTTGAAGCGGCTGAAAAACACTAAAAAACCCTGCCAAGTCTCCATTTACAATTCTGTATCACAATTGACAATTTGAGGCTTAATTTATGAGCTTTGATTATGGCCCTGGCCCCTGGAGGTCTGCTCCTGCTACTGTTTTTTTTTTTTTTTTTTTTCTTTATGATGGTTCATCGATACCAAGAACAGGGTCGCTTTTAAACAGATAGACAACCAAGAGATTTCTCAATGCATCAAAATACAATGCCCTTAGGGTAATGGATGTCTGACAAGGAGAGAGAAATTAAGAGGGAGCGAAACATCTCTTGTTTGATGTAGTTGTTCATAAGGCTCCTCCAAGATCCTTTTAGATTAGATATTTTATGGTAAGCGGCCTCCTAGGTACACCGACGTATGGCACCGTGAGGGCATCCGATTGAGTCAAAGAGCCAAGACAAGGGGTTGGATTCCTGCTTGAATCGCCAAATTTGGTAACTATCTCGGCACATCTGTCAATAGCTGACACCAATAGGGAATTTTGAGCGTATGTTACTTTAATTTTCCAGCTTTGTAGTTTGTGTATTAGAGCTTGACACAAGATTACAAACCAAACCACAATGATGCAAGCCTTGCTAGTCTATTTTGATTATTATTTCCCATGAACAAACTAGTGGAACTTGGAAGTATAAATATCAAGAACATGATCGTTGCTGCAGTGCTTCAACTGTAAATGTGGGTCAGACACTAGTCCTATTATCACCATGTCTTCTTCAGTTAAAAAAGACGAATATCAAATCAATAGTGATGATGTGGTTTATGACATCAATTCAAAACCATCAAAGGGTAACTTTCTTCAAAACAGTAAAATATGGAAGAGTTGTAAAGAGTTAGTGATCTGGTATCCCTCGAACTATGATAAAGCTGAAAGAAAACTTCTTTTCAAATTGGATGTTGTGATTCTTACATACGCATGTCTTGGGTACTTCGTTAAATCCATTGATGCTTCTAATGTCAAATATGCTTATGTTTCAGGTCTAAAAGAAGATCTTAACCTATACGGCAACGAACTTAACTGGATAAACTGGATTTATCAAATTGGTTATGTTGTGGGACAGGTTCCTGGGTTATTACTTCTTTCAAGACCAAAATTCTCCAAATATCTGTTCCCTACTCTAGAGATCTTCTATGGTATATTGACTTTTGCTCAAAGTCGAGTCAATCATATCAATCAACTTTATGCCATCAGATTCCTTGTTGGGTTCATGGAAGCACCAACTTATGCAGGAACACATTATGTTTTAGGAAAATGGTATGGAAGTAAACCATATAGAGGAAATGCTGCTGAACTTTTCAAAAGAGCTGGTTGTTGGTTTGCAACTCTAAGTATTGCTAATTTCTTCACTGGTCATCTGCAGGCCGCTGCTTACACAAACTTATCGGGTGTTGGTGGATTCAAAGGTTGGCAATGGTTATTTTTGATTGATGGGATCATCACTATACCTATTGCGTTGTTAGGTTTTGTGATTTGGCCAGGTATTCCTGAAGTTGGTAAACCATGGTACTTAACTGATGAGCAATTTGAGCTGGTTGGTAAAAGATCAGAAAGATATGGTGTCGAGAAAGCTGAAAAGCTGACTCTTAAATCATTCACAGAAGCTTTGTCTTCATGGAAATGGTATTTGTTCTGTTTCAATTATACAATCATGTGTATCTGCTGGTACCCAATCAATTACTTTGCATTATGGCTGAAGGCACAGGGGACCTACTCGGTGGCTGAAGTTAATCGTTATTCCACAATTTGTGATGTTGTTGGTTTATTTGCCACTATTTTAGGGTCCATCACTGCTTCAGTCTATCCAACTTGGGTTATCTATAGTATTGGTGCATCAGGACCCTTAATATGCTCCATTATCATGAGTATTTATCATGTACCTGATCGATTGGTATTCTTTGCTTTCTACATCTCCTACCTCATCAATCCAACCACTGTTATATTGTACTCTATGGTCAATGTTGTGTTACGAGAAAAGAATGAAGTGAAGGCTATAGTTCTTGGAAGTATGATGACCTTTGCTCAACTAATTCCAGTGTCGATTTCTTTTGGTATCTTCCCTACCGCTGATACAAAACATCCAGAAAGAGCAGCACCTCAATGGAACATTGGTTGGCGTTTCACTTCAGTATCAGCAGCTGTGATGATAGTCTCATTCTGCTTGATTATATTCCTTCACGAAAGAGAGAAGAAACTAGGAACTGCCTATAAACGTCCTGATGGGGCATCATCTGATAATGAATCCACTGAATTGTCTGAAGTTGGAAGTGACTCCGAAGAACAAAGTCATGGAGTGGTAAAAGAAAGAATCAAAGAAACTGTGCGTGAAGTTTGATTTAGCTGAAACTGTTGATGACACTGTGTAGTGGCCATTGATTGTGAGTGTATATGTTGTTTGACAATAAAATTGATCGAAAGAAGAATGACATTATTATCCTATGTATAAAGCTGACTATTAACAAACTGAAATTGTACTATAGTCATAATATATTGCTGGGCCAGATGAACATTGTCTTCCCACCAGATTGAACTTTGAGTTAGATTATTTTGAGCCATATCAACCAAAATATTTCCTCTGTATAATGCTTCAAGTATGAATAAGAAAAACCCCAAGGCATCAAGACCAAAACGTTAGTTATAACCGCATTCAGATCTAGCCGAAAGAAGCTGCTAAAAAGATGGGTTTAAAAAGCAAGATTCGGTTTCCATATGAAAAGCATCGGATAATATAGCAGTATTATCAAGACAGTCATGTTTACTTGCTCTTTTAATCTTACTGTCTTGTACTTATCTAACCATCTGACCTCTTTTGAACATTTCAACAGAAGAATATTGAATTGGGGTTTCAAAGATTTTTCAAATCATGAGCCAAATATATGTCTATGCTATGTCAATTAAGAACACAGATATAACCAAATACTCATATAACTTGTGAATTAGCTTCAACCTGTGTATTATGATCATTCATAATCTGTGAAGAAGTTGATGATTCAAAAATCAGACTCTGAAGTTAGCTCCTAAGTTCTTTATCAACTAGTGTTAAAACTCAAAACCACTCAAACCTGTTACAATTGTTCTGGATCCATTCGTATATAGTATCATTTTCTATTGCTAACCTTCCTTTGAGTGCCTTTGAAGAGTGACATATTCGAGGCAGTTTCTCTAGTTGAGTTGATGGAATTACTTCTGCAACCACAAAGACTTCACCAGAACTAATTGTTTTGTCAAACCTCTTCAAAATAAGATTTAATGTATCTAGATCAAGGCTATCTGGGATATATGTAGTTCTATCAGAGCTGTCATAATATGATTCGTTGAGTTGCTTCAAAGTTTTGTAGTAATTTAAAGAGCTAGTTGAAGAATTCACCATCTAATACAAGCAAGCATTACCGCCCACCCAAATCAAGGCAATTTGATAGAAGTAATTGTATATCCAAGCTCCACACTTGATCTTGTGCATAAGCGGCATTTAGTTGGTTAGTCCAGTCAATCTTTTTGTATCATTGTGGACATCTAGTGTTTGTTTAGTGTGTATCTTGGTATTCTTTTTTACTTGATTTTCGAAGAGATCAACTTTTCCTTATAAATGCTTTCTTTGAATTTTGTTTTTGTGTCACTTTCCAAGGACATGCCTAAACCTTAATCTTAAAAACAGGCTCTCAGTAAACTTTCTTATGAATCGCTATTAACTTCCTATATGATATTGAATCATTGATCAGATAAAGTTAGTGAATATATCTATTTATAGAACTTATTGAACTCCTTGGAAAATGACACAACATAAAATGACACAACATAAAATGACACAAAAACAAATAAAACTTTATTACATAGTACAAGCTTTATCAAAGTGCGGGGTTTTGCATACAAAGCAGTACAAGAGTGTAGGAGTTCACTAATACTAGGGCCCTACAGTTTTAGTAGGACATTCTACAACCATCAATGGGTGTGTTAAAGTATGGTAGAGTTTAGGAGGGTAAATGAAGCACATCATAATGATCATGAAGTTTCAGGCGACTTCATTGTTCTACAGACTACTCGTGATAAGCAGCAAAAGCTTAGCAGATGGGTCTATGAAGAATTATAGCTATTTCAATATGCTAACCTACAGAGTAGATAGTCGTTTAAAGGAAATTTACAGATTTAAGATCTGAATGAGTTGGGCGGCTTTATAGATTAATGGTTTTCTACTTTAGCCATTACAGTACCAAATTCTCCGTGTTCATCTTTAGAACTTTTATGCGTTCAGGTTTAGATTTAGCTCTAGATTTAGGTTTAGGTTTAGGTTTACATTTGTTTTTGTGTTTTTTGTTTGTTTATTATTTTGTTTTTGTGTTCTTGTGTTCTTTGATTTTTTGGTTCAAGTATATAAAATGGGACTGTTTTCTATTCAGTCAGATTGAACAATCTTTCAATAATGATCATGTCAGACGGATATTACCACCATCAATGTGGGAATCACACAGAAAGAAGAAGGTAGATCATACTATTACTGGTGTTGAAGAGGTGAAATAGAAAAACACTTGGACGCTGAAAGCTAGGAATTATTAGAGAATGAAGTTGAGATAGCTGATATCGAAGAGGTGGCCGATAGGAAACAGAGAACGTGTTGAAGTTCGTAGAAAGCATACAGATGCCCAGAAAACTCATTATTCTTTGCTGAATCACGGTGATACACTAGCTGCTTAGTATCTTCTATTCATTCACCAGGTATAAAGCATGCTTCATCCACTATACAGGTTTTGGAGAAGCAATCATTTCTGTTGATTCAAGTTGCTACTACTAGAATTGTTTAATTTGTTTCAATATATTACATATATGATTGGAAACGATAAGACCAACTATGTTTCCATCATAAGAGAATGTGCTTTAAATGTTCATTTCAAGATTTTACCAGGTGTTGATTAAACAGAAGCCAGCGAACGTGAAATTACACACCACTAGGTGGTCAAAAGACTAGAATTAATCCACTCAAAGACAGGAAAGCTTGATGACCAATAGAAACAGCGGTAAGAAAGATGACCCCCAGACAGAACGCATCCTGAACACAGTTAAGTACAGGCTTCTAGATGAGCGATGTGTGACTGAAGATGAGTCCCCAAACTGATTTATTGTACGAATGAGAACAGACCAGAAATCGGAAGGAGTTGATGGCCATGCTTAAACCAACCGGCTACAGCTGATATTTAACTGGTTTTCATCCAATAAACTGCACGTATAGCACAGTCTGTATCTGAAGGAATGAAGATAACGAGACTGTTCAGAGGGAAAATGGTTTTAAACTGATCAAGCAACTGATAAAATGAGAATCGGAACTGAATTCAGAGAGATGCTGAAGTACCTATGGTAACATAGCCACTCATTGAAATCAATCATAGCACCCCCAATCCATAAATTAAGACTTCTCATATACAATAAGTCAAGTACATATAAATGTTTACATAATCAACATATCACATAAGCAAACAAAAAACAAATACATTATACATAGTAATGTTTGGCAAAGCTCTAAGTACCAGAACAGAGCAATTATGTTTCACCTAAACCCAGGCCAGGCTTCATATATCAATAGACAGACAATAGCTTAAAGGGGTATGCGATACGAAAAGATGACGTCAAAGAAAAACTAAAATATATAGTAAATGGTCAGATATAGACATACAAACCTCGCTAGAAAAACAGAAATATTAGTAAACCAGTCCTTAGTTCACTGGAAGCGTAGAAACTCAACCACCACCACTAAAAAAGGCCAGGGAGTAATTTTTGCTCAATAAATTGTAAGATTTCAAGAGTGCAGGAACAGAAAACAAGCACCACGTTAGAGAATCTGGAGAATAATTAATTTTGGACCAACATAGCCTAGAGCTCGAATATAGTTCAATAAGTTGGTGAAACGCACAATAACCTCCAATTTAGTGTGATCAGTCCGATAGAGCTTAAATAATACTGGCGTTTGCTGATTGTATCATACACTTCAACAGACACCAATAACACAGTGACAAAACTTACAACAACGGATCCCAGAGCACCACACTCAAAGAGGAAAACATATACATGTTATGTTGTTTAAAGCTCTTATGCAGGCAACAAAGGTGTATTATTTCAAGATAAACTTAATCATATACTGTCACTTAATGAAATTCAAAAAACACTGTAAAACAGAAAGAACATATGCAGCTCAAACCAGGAAACCTCTATACAAGCATTATTAAGCTACCAAAAGACCTGTTTCAACTGCAAATATCACAAACGTTATTCTAGAATCAGTTTTCAGAGACATTACTTACTACATAAGCCACATGACAAGTAGATAGTATTTCCCACGTACACCAACCATGTGTCAATGGGAGATCGATCAAACATGAAAATCTCACCATTGCAAGCTCCAGCTTCCAATCGCAATACAATATACTCTACCCTACAACTGACAAGAAAAGAAAAGAAGCGAAGCTCCTCAAGAAATAACTCGCTAAAGTATTGGATCCCTTTTTAGAAAGGAGACCAGTTGGATTCTGTACCTACGAGAGCCATGGACCCCATAATTAGTACAAAGGTCTCCTCAATAAAAACAGTGCCTGTTTCACCCCTGTTACTGTTCCTCTGGCTACGGACACATTGCTTAAAAAAAACCCCACCTCCATGGAGACAAGGCACACAGTCACCCCGGATATCATGTAGAAAACAGTAACCGTCTGTCAGCTGGAAAAACTGCTTTGAGATAGCATTTTGACAAAACAAAGGCATCAAACATACTATACTCTAGTGTCAAGATAACTTCGTGGTTTACCCTTGTGTAGTGTCTCATTAACTGAGTTTTGTGCACTTTATTACACCGTTGGATCCACTGTTAACCACTTTTCGGGAATTATCTTAGTACCAGGGCAACAATTAACACACAGTAACGTATCCCCTATGAGAACCATGGTGAACATCAACAGTTCGGTTCCAGAGAGAAAAGACATAATCCAGTAACCTAAATGGAGCAAACCTAGGAAGCTTATAAATAACCACACTTTACCAGGTGCTTTTCTGATGGAAGTCTTCCAGGTAGTCTAAGTTCTATTAACAGATTCGTGGGAATATAGAAGTTCTAGTAATGAAAAATGAAGAGCTAGCCTAGCATAAATTAACCACTCCCATTTTGGTAGAAACATTGCTACAGATAATTCATTACCAACAAGGCTCTATTTACCCTTTATTACACGACAGTCTTCAATAACTTAGGCTCTTCGTTTATGTATGGGACTGTCTTGTCTAATTATAGAAAAGTATCTACTTTCATTCAGGTTTTAGATGTGTCAACTTTGCCGTTTTTGTCCCTGTGATTCTCATTAATGAAAGTGATACAATGCTTAATTAAGATCAACTTGAAGTTTTTCTTGGCCTACTCTCTACAATAGATCAAGATGTTTGTAGAGGTTTTAGCCACAGAACGAGCCTCTCTACACAGCTATGACCTTGAATGAATAATTGAGATCCAATTGTAGGTTTAAGGGACATATGCTATGAAGAGAGAACATGAAATACATTGCTAGCTTGATGTAGGAATATTATACTAATCAAAAGTTATTCCTTCCCACCGAGTTACCTAATACATCTAAGGCTTCTTCCTATGTGGCATATATTTGAATCACAACAAACAGCTTTAAGAACTAGTAGAATCTCTATAGGGTGTTAGTCCACCTCAAAAAGTAACTATTCCACTCAAGCACCTACCTCAGATTAAAAGGAATAATACTTGATTTTGTTTATATTATCAAGGATGATATCAAAGATCTCTTCAAACTAATCCCTATAAATCTCCTGTTTTACTTATCTAAGCGTAGTGATGTTAGATGTCGATTATGTGCTCTCTTCAAAATTCTGCTTTCCTATGTGTTTTCTACCTTTTTTATAACTTGGTATTCACTTCAATACCTGTTGTTTCTGATGAAGTTAGTTTAAAAGTTCCTCAATTATTACAAGACTGGTATTTTGAGACAAGAATGGTCACAGTATAAATCCATGTATTATATGTGTTATGGGTTATATCATCTACGATTTCATTCTTTTTCCCTTATTTGATATTCTATAGTGATAGGATTGCAACGTATAATGGACTAAGTATTGGTCATAGATTCTGGATGGGTGTTATAGTGACACATATTTCAGTGACTGCGTGTGATATATACATTGTTGAGAATGAAGAGATAAAATTGGTTGACATTATTGATTGACTTGTTATCGATCCTTGTTGTTTTCTTCTGGATCGGTATCTACTATGCATTTGTTGCTGCTTCTGAGTTCTACAAAGCAGCTCCACAAATGTACGGATCACTATCATTCTGGGTCTGTTTCGTTTCTGGTGTTGGTGGTTGTATGCTCCCAATATTCGTGTTGAGTACTCTGCACATTCTTTTACATGCTTTCTTCTGTCAGCCAGGGTCTTCGGTAAGATATTTTCTCGGATTCTAGTCCTTAACAGTGATTCCCAGGCTGTAGTAGACTTGTACGGTTAACGAGGTAACATTGTGGCTCATTACTGGCTGAAATGGTGATTCATAGTCACTTTTTGCTGTTTTAAACAAGTTGGATAGCTTATAATGATTTATTTCTGTGAATTTTACTTGTTCTATTGTATTCTAACATCAGTGGTGTTCGTCGTCTTCATTTCTCTAGTCAAGTTTGGTTTATTACTGTGTGTCAGCTTTTTATTGTCATCAGAATCTATAATTGATTGTTCTGTGTGATGTACTACTGTGATTGAGTGTTGTTGGTCAAACGACTTTCTTTCTGTTCCTCAATCTGCTCAAAATCTAAGGCTTTTTATGTGCAACCTCTATAAGATGAGTGGTCGCCGCTATCTTAATTAGTAGGGAGCACCATATTTTCCTTCCCGTATTGACGACTTTTCCTTAGTGTGGGCTAACGAGATCACAATAAATGACTTTTTGCATACTTGTAGCTCTTAAAAATCCAATCACAAGGTTTCCTTGTTAATGAATAGTGGTTTCTGTCTGCTGTAATGTGATTCTAGGTCTTGAGTGTGATGCCTCAGTCTTCTGATTTCACTGGTGTTTCTCTCATGGTTTGCAGTTTGTTCACCCAAATAGTCTTAAGATCTCACTCGTATTACCGCAGTCTAACCTTAGTATTCTTTTTCATTATGAGTTGGATTTGTCTACCTATGTTCCCTAGGCTCCTTCAATCTTGCAGAGAGTGTCATCAGATTTCTTTACTTTCTTCATTTTTATTTTCGTTGTATCAAACAAGCGATGGCTTGAGCACTGTGTTTAACCCTATCAAAGGGTCTCCAATAATGTATCTGACCACTCGTAACTTGTCACCTGTAACTGTTTGTCTCTTTCCTGAACCAAGCTACACAATTTTAGCAGTACCAATCTGAAATTAGAAGAAAAGTTTGTTTCTCCAAAGCCGATGAAGCATGCTTTGTACCTGGTGAATGAATAGAAGATACTAAGCAGCTAGTGTATCACCGTGATTCAGCAAAGAATAATGAGTTTTCTGGGCATCTGTATGCTTTCTACGAACTTCAACATGTTCTCTGTTTCCTATCGGCCACCTCGTCGATATCAGCTATCTCAACTTCATCCTCTAATAACCCTTAGGGTCCAGCATCCAAGTTTTCTGTTTTCCATTTTACCTCTTCAACACCAGTATTATCATGGTATACCTTCTTCTTTCTGTGTGATTCTCAAATTGATGATGGTAATATCAGTCTAACTTGATTGTTTCTGAAACATTGATCAATCTTACAAAATAGAAATTAGTGTCAGTTTATATACTTGAACCAAGAAATTAAAGAACACAAAAACACAAAAACAAATGTAAACCTAAACCTAAACCTAAACACATAAAAGTTCTAAAGATGACCAATAATATGATATCCCCCCTTTCAAAACTTTAATCACTGGAAGCACAGAGAATTTGGTACAGTGATGGCTAAATTAGAAACCCACTGATTCATAAAGCCGCCCAGCTCATTCAGATCCTAAATCTGTATAACAACCTCCTAGTATCTACTCTGTAACATTATCATATTAAAATAACTATAATCCTTTATCAACTCCTCTACTAAACTTTTGCTGCTTATAATGAGTTGTAGAAGAATGAAGTCACCAGAAACCTTATGATCATTATGATGTGTCATTTAGCCGCCTAAACTAACATACTTTAATACACCCATTAATGGTTGTAGAATGTCCTGAGAGAACTGTAGGGCCCTAGTATTAGTGAACTCCTACACTCTTGTACTGCTTTGTATGCAAAACCCTGCACTTTGATAAAGCTTGTACTATGTAATAAAGTTTTATTTGTTTTTGTGTCATTTTATGTTGTGTCATTTTCCAAGGAATTCAATAAAGTTCTATAAGCGCGTATATTCACTAACTCTATCTTGTCAGTGATTCAATATTATATAGGAAGTTAACAGCGAGTCACATGAAAGCTTATTGAGAGCCTATTTTTAAGATTAAGGTTTAGGCATGTCCTTGGAAAGTGACACAAAAACAAAATTCAAAGAAAGCATTTATAAAGAAAAGTTGATCTCTTCGAAAATCAAGTAAAAAAGAATACCAAGATACACACTAAACAAACACTAGATGTCCACAATGATACAAAAAACACACCAAAGTAGCCAGCCACAGGGCGCTTAGGCACCACATCAAACTTTCATCTTGAAGATATAGTTCCTTTCATTAAATGGTCATGAGTTGGATGGGCGGTTAGGTTAACGCTGCTACTGAATCCTTAGTTTCTGATGCTTTCTGATGCTAATTCTCTATTCTCCTCAGCTTCTTTATGCTAGATATTGAAACAGTTGAAACCCTTCATGCTAGCTTATTTGACCTTGCTGTCTTACCTGTTTTCTTCTGTTTCATATACCATCCAAAACCTTTCTGGTGAACAAAAAAAGTTCATTTTAAACTTGTATCCACTTGAAGCATTATACGGAAGAGCTATTTCGGTTGATATTCAGGAAAATAGTCTAATTTTTTGACTATGGTCGAACTATATAAGTTTCACAAATATTGGTGAAAGAATGACTCAAATTAATCGTGAAATCAGTTGAATTGATCAATAAAGTGATCATGCATATTTGTGTGCAAGAATGAATTGGAAATCAAACTAATGATCTTCAGCTTTTGACAGGTAGCTGATGAAATTACTCACACATGATGTATTTTCAGAACTCAGTTGTTATGGGTTTCTTACGTTCCATTATTATTTGACAGCTAGGAATGTGCTCTTTATCGAGATTGTCCCGGATAGTGAGAGAGATTTCAATCACAGTTGGGGTCATGCAATATGAGGTCTGCTTACTGTGCTTTGTTGCTAAGCTCAGTTGTTTACCACAAGTGTACTCTAATAATCTGTTTTCAACTGTTGTGACATGGTACACTAGTACACTCATTGTTCACCAGCCTATCGTTTTTTGTGGTTCTGTTTGTTGTAACTAGAACAGCTTATTAACAGCATTGTCTAGCTATGTCTTTAATGTTTCACTTTGCTGTTCTTACATTATCCACTTTTTCTACTCGATTTTACTCTGTTTGATATTTGGTTGGAGTGTTCTTGATCTGTTAACGAGTCTGATTTATCAGTATCTTACGACTTCGTTAATCTTATGTTGGGGTACTGCTCTATATCTTCTTTATGTTTAAGTCATGATCTTACCTTGCTATACGTGGATCTCGTTTATTCATTCTGCTTTTGTTACTGTCGCTGTCATGTTTAGTCCTTGGTAAAGTTGGTTATTCACTTCATCATTTATGGAAAGCAAATGACTTTGATAATATCTAAGCCATTCCAAGCTTACACTGTGAGCTGCAGTGGTCTGAACAGTGGTGAGTATGTGTGCATGTGCTCTATAAAGTGTACATGTATATAGATTCCAATGATACACTTGTTTAATCATCAGGTACTCACACAATATTCTGTGTAATTCGAGAGCTGTTATGCCATCTATTTTCATGTTTTCTTTTTTAAGAGATACCCTACATATCATACCTTCATATCATCTTACTATTTGGACATACTAAGCTATATAGCTCTACCCTCCTATCCCAACTATCCGATTCCTCAAGAAGTTATCTCTCAAGTACATCGTAGCTTTTTTCTTTTGATTTGGCAAATTCTTAGACAAACAAACGCATAATGGTAATACTTCATCGCACACACACACACACACACACCCTCTCTTTTGAATCATAATGCACTCGATGTGCATAAGTGACTTTATTCCTTTATCTTACTTCATGTATTTCCTTCCAGACAATTTGAACATTAGTTGAGTGTAAGCAAAGATTAAGGAGCTATAGAATCTAGATATTCTCCTCTTCTACTCACTCAACAGTCACATAAGGTTGAACTTCTTATTAGAGTATACTTTTGTCCCATATGACCCTAGAAGGTGCTGATAATGGTTGTAGGAAACTAGTCAGACTGATGACTTTTGAAGTATAATTTGATCACTCGATAATATAACTGTGTTCAAGTCATTTCATAATTTTAGATAGTAGTTATCATTTTCATAATGTTCCAATTTCAACTCTATCAAATCTACCTATGCTTGTTTTTGAAGTTGTAAAATCCGATCAGTATACCGAAAAAAAATGATGAGATCAAGGCCTTAATACAAACATTGATGATCCTTATAAAGGGAATAAATAGAATCCCATCTCATATATTTTACTGAAAAGTAACTCATTAAACCTTTGGAGATAATTCATGACTTCAAAAGATATTTGAGTTACATAAATTAGGCTTTAAGATCAAGATGAGTTGAGTAGGTATCAGCAGCCTGGTGTAATGATATAAGTATACGATAGTAGATTATGTAGTAATATTGGTTCATGCGGCTGTTATATAGTTAGAATATCTTAAATCGTTACTAATAATAATAATATTGTCGTCGACGACGACGATATATTAATTGTTAAAATATATTTATAATTAATCTGCAAATATTTAACTAGCTCCAGAAATTAAATTATAAATTAAAATTCTATGAATCTATAATTACGTCAATTATTAATATAATTAAATTATATATTCATATATTTGATTGATGATTTATTAAACAAGCTCATACTAGACATTACTTTTCATAAACCTATACAATAATTGATCTTAAGGACGGAAATATAAGTTGGACCAACTGGATTCTAGTGTAAAAGTTACCCAAATGCATCTAACACATTCAACGAGAATAAAACTCTCTAGCAAAACATTTATGTTTGATAGAGATGTCTCCGGTCTTTATTGTGTGAATTTAACTGGGTGATATAATCATTCATACCCGATGTAATCTGACCAGAATGTTGCCTAAACTTACAAAATTGAGAGTGATCATTACAAGAAATTATTTTTGTGAGTATATACTAAAAGCGATTTATAGCCGTCGTGTTAGTATATTAACTACACGTGCTTAGTCATCTCATGATCACATGATATTCACATGACTATCGAGGATTACCTCATTATCATCATTCATGATGATTACACAGTTTAACGCCTCAGTTATACTATTCTATATTTAAGGAGACATATTAGCTATTATCACTTTATATAACTATACTTTAATATGATATCTGATTTATTATCCATTCTCTGGACCCGTTTAGGGACGTAGTCAAGGTATTAGTATATTTCTGAGTACGATAACTAACAGTTGGTAGCGCCTCTCACTTTGTGCGAGTCTACCCTTGAACCTAGTTCAAGTATTTTAGGAGTTGCTTAATTAGACGGACGTACAAATTGAGAATTTAGATTTATAGTTTTATATAGTCATATATATTGTTATTATTTGGATATTCACAATGTTGTCAAACTCAGAGATTGATTTAGAAAACTACCTCAGATCGGAAAGTTTTAAAACCATTACCAAAAGGGTTTTACCAAATTTGCCAGGAGAGGAGGTAAACATACTAGGTAAACTAGTAATTGACGAACTGAGAAAACTATCTCAAGGTTATACTGCTGAATCATCAACCTACAAGAGAAAACATGAAAATACATTCGTTCCAGTTAAAGACTACAACCACAAACAAATAAATAAGAAAGATCCAATTAGAAATGAAACTACCCCTAGTCAGAGAAATGAGAACATTATCAATATCCCACCAGTTCAGGATACAACTACAAGAAAGAAGAATACAAACAAAGAATTAGAAAAAGAAGAAAATGAAGAAGAGATTACCGATATTATTACCAATTTACCAGACACATCCGCCAATAGTGATCTGAAGACAGCTAAGTTAAGAGAAAATGATTATATGCCAGGATTGAAAAGCAAATCTCCTGAAGAAACCTGCGTTGACGCTAAACCAGAGTTTATGAATTTACAAGAAACCGAAGATACATTTACAGAAACTAGAGAAACTACAGAAACCGAACAATACAAAGAATTAGAAGAATTAGAAGAATTACAAGAATCGAAGGAATTACAAGAATTACAAGAATTACAAGAATTACAAGAATTACAAGAATTACAAGAATTACAAGAATCGAAGGAACACAATGAACACAATGAATACAATGAACACAATGAATACAAGGAATACAACGAATTATACGAAGAACAAGAAGAACAAGAAGAACAAGAAGAACAAGAAGAAGAACAAGAAGAACAAGAAGAAATTATTTCACAGGCTGCTATGGCTTATATATTGAAAGGAAAGGATATTACTATGAAAAATAATTTTACAACCGAGGTGGTTGACGATATTGATACAAACACCTACATGCAAACACTAGAAACTCAATTACCAGAAACTGCAGCCAAAGAAGTCACTGACACTACGTCAGATGAAACACCAGAAATAGAGATCATTTCTGCTGCCGCTAGCCATTATATATTTGGACCAAATGAGAGTTTTAGAAATAAAACTGTCATGCTCACAGAAGCTAGATTACCGGATGTTGTTAAAGATGTTTCCATCGAAGGAGAGAGGAGAGATGAATCTAATCTTCGGGAGATGCGAGATATCGATGAATGCTCAGGGAGTGAAATTGATATACTCTCCGAGAGAAATAGAACAGTTAATAAAGATACAAAGTTATCTGAAGACGTGGAGAATACTATCCGAGAAGATTCAACTATAAATAATGATGATGTTTCAAATAGCAAGAAATTAATCTCAGAGAAAGAGATAGATGTTATCACTAATATTTCCGAAGAAAAGAAAACAAAGATTACTGCTATAGATCCGAACTTTGCTCAAATATTAGAAGTTCATGTTACAAACAACCCCGAAGAAAGAATTGCTGAAAACCGGGAAGGATTGTCGAAGCCCGAAGAATTATCGAAAATAAACAAGTTAAACAAACTAGAATATGTTGAAATACCTTCTTCAACAGCTTCAAAACGAAATCAGGTTTCACTGAAAAAGGTCTCCTTCAGAGACACGGTTATTAGTCAACATTTACTGAATCATAACAACTTACATGATGATGCTATCAGTGAAGAACCAAACTGGTTAAACACATCATCTTTGATGCAATCTTACTTAAAGAAATCGCATCGCTTAAGTGCTGGTAAATTCTTCCATTACTCTGAGAATCCTCCAGATTCAAAGAGAAGCTACAGGAGTGGAAACTATACTTGTTTTGCTGAAACATATTTGTTAAATCAACTTACATTGATCAAATTATATTTACAAGTTTTACTTGTGATCCTCGTTGAATTTTGGATCACCAACGTCATTGTTAGAACATTTATTTCAGCCAAAACTAATTATAAGTTAACAGATCAAAGATCTATCAAATCCATT
>JAJMLN010000037.1:0-78276 GCA_030569675.1 Wickerhamomyces ulmi
ACGAATGTGCTTTTGATATAGTATTCTGCTATCTAAAATTATCATATAGTAATACATACATAGTACATACTAACGTAGTACATACAGTGTGGAACGAGTGTGGGTCTCATCGAGAGACAAATCTACATGAGTGCTCTTACCAGAATGATTACATAATATTTGATTAGAAATATCTGTGTCGGGAACTTTATGGGCACTCTCAAGAAGGAGCTGTCTCTATTATAGTAGCACTATATAAGAAGTAATACAAAAAAAAAAAAAAAAAAAAAAAAACACAGACCGATGAGATTACCCGGATGAGGACGCCTATGTATACTGGTTACAAGGAATCAAGTAGTTTCATGAAAAGCTCATCAAGCTTACGAGTGATTGGACTATAAAGTATTAGACTACATTAAACAACGTTTCCAGTATATACAATATAGTTTTCAGGTTTTTCAATATACAGGGTATCATTCTAATATTCATTATAGTTTTCCAGCACACTCTCCCATCATTAAAATCAACTGTTCGATGTTTTCTTGTTTCTCACCACTAACTGGTACGATCTTCCAGCCTTTCTCAGTGACATAGTTCTTTAGTAGTTTATACTTCTCATGAGAGTCAGGTAAATCTGCTTTTGTGGCAGCAACTAGGATTCTTTTATCATGATAAATATGATTAGTTTCACCTAATAATGTTTCTAGATCCTCTATCGGATCTTTGTTTCCTAAACTAATCACGTAGACTAATCCTCCTGATCTTTCAACATGTCTTAAGAAATCAATACCCATACCTTTATTTTGGGATGCACCTTTAATCAGACCTGGAATATCAGCCACTGTGAATGAAGGTTTATCTAAACCTAACGCAATGGTACCAATAGTTGGTTGTAATGTTGTGAATTCCCAATGTCCTACTCTTGGTCTTGCATTTGAAATAGCTCTTAGTAATGTTGATTTACCAGCATTAGGTAAACCAACAAGACCTAAATCAGCCAGTAATTTTAGTTCGAACAAAAAGTGACCCTCTAAATAATTTCTCCCCTTTTTAGAGAATCTTGGATTTCTAACTTCATTTGTCAAGAAATGCATGTTTCCTAACCCACCAGCACCACCTCTGATCAACAATTGGGGAACTTTAGTAGGAACGGTCAGATCAATACCATGTATTGGAAACAAATCATCATGTTGTTCTTCATAAATGATATTTCTATCGTATTTCTTCACCTTATAATCCAACTTTCTGAAATATGGCTTCTCTCTATGCCATTCTTCATCCTTATCTTTATCTTTGAAAAGCCAACCTTCACCAACACCATAAGAATCTCTTAGCATTTGGATGAACTTTGGTTTTGTATCGCCGAAATGGTTACCTTTCGCCTTCACCCTGACATTGACTTCAGTATCAGTTGACTCTTTTAACAAGGCAGGATCAGGAGACCACTTAATCAATGTACCAACAGGGACAGTTATAAGGATATCTTTCCCTGTTTTACCATCAAGTTGTCTTTGTTTTCCATTCTCACCATCACCTGCTCTATAAAATTGATTTAGTTTATTTAAAGATGTCAAGCCTTCAATGGCTTGAACGTAGATCGAACCACCTCTTCCTCCATCACCACCATCTGGTGGTCCAATACTTCTTCCTGCATCTCTGAAGAAAGAGACATGTCCATCACCACCTTTACCTGACCGGAGTCTTATCACTCTTAGATCAGAAAACGATTGTTTATTGGACTCGGCTTTTGGTCTTTGTTTAGATGTTAGATTTGAATATGGTGATGATCTTAAAGATGCTGCATTGAAATTCAATTCTATGTCCATAGTTCCATCTTCGTTTAGTTCCACAACATTGTATGATGTTTTGTTGAATTTGTTCTTTAACGATTGTTCGGGATCTTTCAAACTTTCAAGATATGAGAATTGTTCGATATCTGGTTCTTGTAAACTATCTAACCATGCTTCATTCTCTGTCTGTCCTGGGGCATGTTCGGGAAGTTGAGCTTCTGTGTTGATAAACCTTCTGGGAAATACCTTACACTTCACAGATCTTACAGATGAACATCTTAGAAGGGAAATCATGGTTTAAAGTTCTTCTGTCACTAATCAACTCTGGTATAGTTAGTATGAGATTCATAGAAGTACGTCCCAAATTTTCAGTTTGAGCCCAATGATTACATAATATCGAGCTCATCGGTTAGCGCAACAAACAGAGCCCCACTACAAATTGAATCAGAACCAAAAATATTAGGAATATATAAATCTTCTATTGAATGGGAGGGAAATTATTTCTAAAACTAAACAGATTCATGAAGCATAAAGTCAGTTCGCCGAACATGACTAGACAATAAGAAAGAATATAACATGAAAAGGACATTATTTGTAATTGAGAGTTGGGGATGGGGCAACTTAAAATTCAAAAGAAACTTTAGCACCAACTTCTCTAGCTTGTTTAGTGATATCAGCTAATTTGACAACTTTTTCAGCAGCACCATCTAATTCGTTGAAAGCAAAGATTTTCAAACCGGATTGTTGGATCAATTCAGAAGCTTTTTCGTAGTTGGTACCTTGTAATCTAACAACAATTGGGATATCAACACCCAAGTTCTTGGTAGCAGCAATTAAACCTTCAGCGACGTAATCACATCTGACGATACCACCGAAGATGTTAACGAAGATACCAGTGACACTCTTTTCAGATAGAATCAATTTGAAAGCGTTTTCAATGGTTTCTGGGGTAGCACCACCACCACAATCTAAGAAGTTAGCTGGTTTACCACCGTATAAGGTGATAACATCCATGGTAGCCATAGCTAAACCAGCACCGTTGACTAAACAACCAATGTTACCATCTAATTTGATGAAGTTCAAGTTAGATTTGGAAGCTTCAACTTCATCTGGATCTTCTTGAGTCAAATCTCTCCATTCGAAGACTTCTTTTTGACGGTATGAAGCATTGTCATCGAAACCGAATTTAGCATCCATAGCTAAAACTTTGTGGTCAACAGTTTCAGACAATGGGTTGATTTCGATTTGAGTAGAATCTTTTTCTTGGAAGATTTTGTATAATTTTTGGATGGTTTCAGCAGCTTCTTTTTGAGCATGTTTGGTGAAACCTAAGACGGAGGCAACAGATAGAGCCAATTCGTCAGTGACACCGGTTTTCAAGTCAACTGGGAAGGTTTTGATGGCAGATGGGTCTTTAGCAGCAACACCTTCAATATCCATACCACCTTGAGCGGAAGCGACAATGATTGGTAATTGAGTAGCTCTGTCTAATAAGATGGCTAAGTAAGCTTCGGTTCTAGCGAAAGCTCTTTCAACAACGTAGACAGCGGTAACTTCTTTACCAGCAGCACCAGTTTGTTTGGTGATAATTTTGTTGTGTAAAAATTCTTTGGCCAAGTTTTTGACTTCTTCTGGAGAGCTAACTAATTTAACACCACCTTGGAAACCAGTGTCGAAGTGACCTTTACCACGACCACCAGTTAAAGCTTGAGCTTTGATGACCAAGTCTTCAGTGTTCAATTTTTTAGCAACTTCGTAAGCGCCTTCTGGAGTGAAAGCAGCATCACCATTTGGAACACCAACACCGTAAGATCTTAAAAGTTCAGCGGAACGGTATTCATGGATGGACAAGTTTCTTTGTTGTTGCTTGACAGCTCTGGAGGCTCTCAAAAGGGAGCGGTTGATAGATTTAGAAAACATTGCGTGCAGTGTCTTGTACAGAGAGAGGTTTTGTAAAACAGGGAAAGGGTGTTCTTTTAAAGCAAAAATGTGGAATTAAATCGTGGTGTTTACTTTTTTTCCCTAGCCGGAATTGTCCAAACCCAATTTTCGCGATTAAAATTGGGGAACCACTTGATGTTTTCGGGCACAAAAAACCCAAAAAAGAGTGGGATGAATTTAGAGCTGGGGCATTGGGGCGAACAGATTATGCCTTATGGTGTCTAGCTGGGTAACCGACTCGGTAAATATTCTGATCTACGAGGAGAAGAGTACTGAAGTGTTGTGTGTATTGTGTGCCATTGATCCATCCACGGCCTGTCTGGGGATATTATCTGGCGATCCCTGGGTAGTGGGTACCGTGTGTTCCAAACTCCAAGCTGCTCATCTCATACTTTAAAATCAGGTGTCTAATTAATGTTCCTTTTACTAGAAACACACACAACCTTCATAAATTAGAGGTTACGTCTCTGATCTGCCAGTGCCAGACAGGGCCAATTTTCTTTTTTTTTTCTTTTATGTTGCCTACAAAAAGTGCGAAGCCAAGTTCAAAGAGCGTGTAGTCTGTTCCTCGGCATCCCTTCTACGAAGCGGGTTAGATGATATAATTGATCAATAATCATATGTATCTGTTACAATTGACGTCTCAATGATCCATAACAGGTGTAAAATATCAGCTTTATTGGTGATCTTTCTATCTATGGATGGATTTAAGACCAAGCCGGCTGAACAGGCGTGGTACAGCCTTACCTTAATATCTCCTTTCTATATGCACCCACAAATAAACACGCTATAACCTCTACAATCTTGTAATCTACAATCAATATTACAGAGCCGCGGTCAATGCATTGTGTCAAGATAAACCACACTACTTGCGACACTTCACACAGTAAATCACTTCCATTTTACAACCTTCATTAAACTTGGGACGTGGGACCTGGTAAGTCTTGACACATCGCGTTTTTTCAACGGTTTGACACTCGGCACGTGATATTCACGTGGTGTAGATTTTTCCGCGATCTTCTCGCGAAATCATCAAAGACTATAAAAATTTTATTGACACAATTTCGATCTGGAGCGATGATATAACTGAGGAATAATCAAGTAATGTCTGGGTTTGAGAGTTTGGGCGTGCCTAAATGGCTACGCGAGTCACTTGATGCGATGAAAATACACAATCCAACTGCTATTCAGAAAGCATGTATACCCAAGATTCTAGCAGGTAAGTTTATGATTCACTTTCTCATCTCATCTTCATGTTTTATATCTAGAGACTAACTAATGTTAACTAGGTCATGACTGTATCGGTGGTGCAAAGACTGGTTCTGGTAAAACCATTGCCTTTGGTGCTCCTATGTTGAGTAAATGGTCCGAAGATCCAGTGGGTATCTTTGGGTTAATATTAACTCCAACTAGAGAATTAGCTATTCAAATCGCTGAACAATTTGCTGCATTAGGTTCTTCAATGAACATCAGAATTTCTGTTGTGGTTGGTGGTGAAGATTTTGTTAAACAAGCCATTGAATTACAAAACAGACCTCATTTTGTTATTGCCACCCCTGGTAGATTGGCTGATCACATCTTGAACAGTGGTGAAGATACTGTTCGTGGATTGAGAAAAGTGAAGTACTTAGTTTTAGATGAAGCTGATAGACTTTTGAGTAATAGTTTCGGTGGTGATTTAGAACGTTGTTTCAGTATATTACCCCCACCAGATCAAAGACAAACCCTATTGTTCACTGCCACTGTGACTGACTCAGTTAGAGCTTTGAAAGATAAACCTGTCCCTGAAAACAAACCTCCAGTCTTCATTCATGAGACTGATACTATTGATAAAATTGCAATCCCTGAAAAGCTTCTAACAGAGTATATTTTCATTCCATCATATGTTAAAGAGGCTTATTTACACAACATCCTTACAAATGAAGACAACAAGGAATCCACTTGTATTGTCTTTGTCAATAGAACACATACTGCTGAAGTGCTGAGAAGAACTCTACGTCACATGGAAATCAGAGTAACGTCATTACATTCTGAATTACCTCAATCAGAAAGAAGAAACTCCTTGCATAGATTCAAAGCTGGTGCTGCTAGAGTGTTGATAGCCACTGATGTTGCTTCTCGTGGTTTGGATATCCCATCTGTTGAACTCGTCATTAACTATGATATTCCTGGAGATGCTGATGACTTTGTTCATAGAGTTGGTCGTACCGCTCGTGCTGGAAGAGGTGGTGAAAGTATTAGTTTCGTAACAGAGAAAGATGTGACCAGAGTTTTGGCTATAGAGGAAAGAATTAACAAAAAAATGGATAAATATGAAAAGGTCAATGATAACAAGGTTATCAAAGATTCTCTACAACCAGTTAGTGTTGCTAAGAGGGAAGCTCTAATGGATATGGAAAAAGAAGAATTCGGTGAACAAAAGAAGAAACGTACTGCCAAACATGAAAATGAAAAGAGTTCCAGTGCACCAAAACGTTCAAAGAAGTCTAAGAAATGATTAAATATCTTTCGAAATGGATCAAATACAAAGCTACAGTATATAGATTACATGAGTTCATTAAACAATGAAATAAAATCACAAATGCATAAAAACTAATACTAATATCTGATGTACAACCTATAAACCAATGTAATAATTGAACAAATACCCCATACAAAAAACTTTAAAACCCTTTCTTCTTTTGTTTAGTGATATGAGCTCTTAAGACCTTTTGTTTATCACGTAAAGATCTTTTAGCTTTACCTTGAACGTCTCTCTTGTGGATCATCATGACGAAATTCTTCTTTCTAGCCTTTTCACGGTTAGTTGTTGAATGGTTACCTTCACGTTTACCTTTACGAGAACCGAAAGATCTATCTTCACGACCTTCTTTGGCTTGAGCGATTCTTTCTTCACGTAATTGTTTGTATTTCACAGGACCTCTCAAAGCAGCTGAATCAACAGCATCTTCATTTGTAAGTTTCTTACCCATGATTTTTTCAAGACCAGATTGAGTTCTTAATTCTTGGATCTTAGCAAAATCAGCTGGGGTTAAGATACGAGTGGATGCTAGTTCTCTGAAAGCAGCATCGGCATCTAAAGTAGAGATCTTCTTGATGACTTCTTCTTTATCTTCAGATTTTTCAGCTTTATCAGAAGCTCCAGCCATTTCAGTGTCTTCATCATCTGATAAGTCTAAATCAGAATCAGATTCATCATCAGCTTGTGGTTCTTCATCATCTTTCTTCTTTTCGTCTTCATCATCGGAGAATTCGATATCGTATTCTTCATCTGATTTAACGGTAACCCAATCACCTTCAATATCACTGTCATCGACATCTTCATCATCGACTTCCCAGTTAGCTTCATCATCTTCACCATCATTTGCGTTCAAACCTTGTTCTTTTCTCCATTGAGCTAATAATTCAATACCTGGAATACCAGAGACACCAGAATCAACACCGAATTGTGGTAATCCAGATTTCTCACCAGAACTTAGTTCCATAGTAGCGGTCTTACCACGATCTTTACGTTTCAACATTTCTGGAGCAACTTCTCTATACAAGGAGATCAATGATTTAGCAGCAATGTTAACAGGTTTTGATTTAGAACCTTTATATTCGGTTAAATCATGCAATAAAGTTTCTTCAATAGCCAATGGATTTCTTGATAAGATTTCACGGATTGTATTTATACCAGCAGCAGCGACTTCTGGAGCAACACCATCAGAAACGAACTCATCAGCGATCTTTCTGACAACAATGGTGATTGATTCAGGCGGTACCAGATCATGGGAAGCTTGAGCAGCGGCAGCCATGATTTGAGTGACATCTCTTTGTTTTGGTGTTAGATATTTCAAGAAGAATGAATATATACCTAAAACAGTCAGTTTATGTGTACCAATCATTCTTGAGATTAGATTCATTAAAGCGATTTTTTGTTCAAGATCAAACTTGTTTGAACTTTTAGCTTGTAGATGAGTTTCAAACAATTGTTCAGCAAAACCTTGAGGATCTCTTAATAAATGGATAGCACTGAAATTCAAGTATGTGGCAGAATGTTTAGGATTAGTCTTCTTTTTCAATTGTTTGACGGCAGATTCTAATTTCTTTGCACGTTTACCAGATTTCTTATTAATTGTCATTTGATGCTTCAAGGCATTTAGATCGAAACCTTCTTCATCTGATTCATCTTCAAAGTTTTCTTCTCTTTCTTTATCAGCACCCAAGAAGAATTTAACACCAGAGATGGCAACTTTGGTATCTGGATGTAGAGTAGCTTGAGTCATGATTTCAACAGTACGAGAATCATCCCAAATACCTCTTCTCCATAATTCTCTTGTAAGTTTGGTAGCCCAAAGACCTTGTGAATCTTTTTGTTCTAATAAGTTGAATAACAAAGCTTGAGTGGAACGATTTAATTTTTGATTCTTTGCACCAGTGTTGACAGATTTAAGTAAACTGATCAAAGTAGTATACACTTGATGACGAAGAGCTTTTGAATGTTGTCCAGCAATGTTTGAAGCACCAGAGTATGCAGATAACAATGGGAAAATAGTTTGGATTAAAGATTCAGCGGTGATGGTGTCTTTGTTTCTTAACATGACTAGACATTGAATGATCTTTTCTCTTAAATCAGGAGATAGATCTCTGTGGTTATTTGTGATTAAAGATTTAAGTTCATCTGGGAAGTTGGCAGTTTCATTTGGGAAACATCCACAGACAGCACTGACGAACCCAATAAGTTCAGCAAATTCAGTACCGTCTTGACCAGTTGGGTTAGACATGAATAAGTCTCTTAGAGATTCATAATGTGCGTATTGTTGTAGGAATTCTTCACGGTAGGATTCAGGATCACGACGAACAAGATTCTGTAGAAGAATAATGTTGTTTGGCAAAACTGCTGCTGTTCTCTTCTTCACCATTTTTGCACAATGTAAGAACGTCCAGTATGATCTATGATAGACTGGTTTCTATGTATTTTTACAATGAGACTTAAATTTTGTGTGGTAAAAAAAATTTCTTTATCATGGAGCAGAAGAGACGGGTAACCTCATCGCTTATGTCATCACCATAATGTCCATATAGTAAACTATTTCCGACAATAAACACCATAAATATCACTGTTCGAGTAGTATGAATAGGTGAACCATCAGAGCCCATTATTTGTGAGTACAAGGCGATAGTAATCTATAACCTCCTTTTCTCCACTGTTCACTGGTGGTTTTCACCTCATTTCATAGCAATAACCGTCAAAAACGCGGAATTTAAACCAACATGAAAATTTTATCTAAACGAAGAGAAGTTTAACACTTTGTTTATTGAGACACACTCTAATATCCCTGTTTAGATCATAATACTATCACTATAACACTTAGAAGATCGTCCCTACTGTTCCACACTGTGCTGACTTGTTATCCCGGACTGTGTGATCCTTTTTTTCCCCGATATCTGCCCGTTATTACCACATCATCATCTATAAAGGGGGGTTTTAACACACTATCCACACGAACTATATATAAAACCAAGATACAGGTGAAAATTCTCACTGTTATAGGTCATTTGGCTTTGCGATGAGCCAAACTTTCAAAATATCGAACAATATGATGATTCCAATAGAAGTTGCCAAAGATTTTGCTCAGTTATCTAAAAGAGATTCGAGAAGGAGATCTGTCCATTCTAGATCATCTTCATGTTCATCATACTCTTCAATACAGTCCCAGCACTCGCAGGTTCACTATACCGACAACTACACTGAAAATGCCATCGCTGATGATGATGAAAATGATAGCGCTATTGCATCACCTAACTTACTAGCCACATCTGTTGATTCCAACAGGTTATTACCAAGTCTAAGCACGATTTCGTTATTGTCTTTGAATAGAGAACAACAGAGTGATACAATCGGCTTGGGGTCACATTCTTCTAGCTTTATTGGACTATCACCAGACTATAAGATGAAATCAATATCGAGAAACCCAAGTTTTAGTCATTCTAGAGTTAGTTCATTCCACCATCAACGTCACTCATCATTTTATCAACAACAGAGGAGACTTTCTTTCCAGCAACAACAACCACAACCACAACAAGTACCAGACACTCCTAAATTTGGACCAACATCTCTGAGTGGATCACCATCTGGATTTTATCTTGGAAACCAAACCCTTCCTTCATCATTACAAAGAGGACATGGGTTCCCACCAGGAATGGTTAGAAACAATAGTAATGCCAGTCAACTGATGACCATAACGTCTCCAAGGTTGAATCCTACACAAACCTCTGACGTACCTATGACTCCATTGTTGTTATCTACACCACCATTGGAGAATGATGAAGAAGCATTTTAACGAAACCCCTTTTTTAAACTATATTTATATATACCGTGATGACAGTTTTAGCATAGTTTGTTTATGAACACAAGCATTTTTTTTCTACTTTATTATTGTATATAGTTACGATGTAGTTAGTTACCATGTTACAATATTAAGTATCACAGAAATATCATTTATTCGCATTAGACATGATTAACAAAGCAACTCATTTATTGTCTAGAGTTGATAATGTCAACAAATTCTGGTTTTAGGGAAGCACCACCAACTAAGAAACCATCAACATCAGCTTTGTCTTTGAAAGTTGGAGCGTTCTTACCGTTAGCAGAACCACCGTACAAGATTCTGATGGAGTCAGCAGTTTCTTGACCTAATTCTTTAGCTAAGAAAGCTCTGATGTTTTTGTGGGTTTCTTGAGCATCTTCTGGAGTAGCAGCTAAACCAGTACCGATAGCCCAGACTGGTTCGTAAGCAATAACAACGTTGGACCAGTCTTTAACTAATTTCAAAACAGCAGTTAATTGTCTTTCGTTGATTTGATCAGTGATACCGGCTTTTCTTTCTTCTAAAGTTTCACCAATAGCTAAGATAACTTTTAGACCTTGGTCTAAAGCGAATTTGGTTTTTTCAGCAACGAATTCATCAGATTCACCAAAGATGGTACGTCTTTCAGAGTGACCTAATAGAACCCAGGTGGCACCAACATCTTTGACTTGTTCGACAGAGATTTCACCAGTGTAAGCACCGGAACCTTTGACGTAAGCGTTTTGAGCAGAGACTTCAACTTGTGGGCTCTTGACTAAAGAAACAGCCAAGTCTAAGTAAGTAGCTGGTGGAGCAATGACAACTTCGACATTTGGATCCAATTGAGCAGTGTTTAGTCTTTCGACGATTTCAGTGATTGAGGATTTGGTACCGTTTAATTTGAAGTTACCACCAACGAAGAATTTACGAGCCTTTGAAGAGAATGTTTGTTAGTAATTGCTTGTGGGTGTTTCTGTATTACTGTGTCACTTTAGCCGAATGCAATTGAATCAGGGTGATGCGAGTATGGATATAACCCAAATCACACACACACAGACATCGCTCAACGATCAATTGGATGATCAATTGAGCACATCCAATTGGTGGCCATGGACACAGCAGATATCAGTGGGAACATACCATTTTGTTATAGATATAAAGAAGTTACTTTAATTGTACTTTGCTCTAAGGAAAGGGATTTTTTCTAAACACTGGAAAACATCATCGTTTTTATACGTCGGGCCATTTGCACAAACTCACCACATGACGAATTTCAGTCACGTGAATTGAGTGTTGGTGCACCATGTAATGAGGTTATATCTAGAACTCGTGATTCTACAACAGGAATAGCAATAAATATGGGTTATATAGTGTATACTGTGCAGCCGTGTACTAGTGTAGAACCATTCAGGCGTGGCCTTTGCTCTTGCGGAACATCTCCTTGAGCTTCTCTTCCTTTTCACGTTGTAGTTTAGACGTTTCAGCATCGATGTCGTCCAGATCTTTGAATTTCATGTCAAGGTAACTATTGGAGTTCTTCAGCACTTCTTGCTTAATCTCTTCCTGATATTCCTTGTGGATGGTTTCTTCGTTTTCATCGTCGTCTCCCCATGTGTGTAGCTTGGTGATCAGTTTATAACGTTCAGTTTCTTCGTTCTTCTCCATGATCAGAAATTGACAATGAGGAACGTTCTTTAGTCTTTCAAACTCTTCATATGTCCATCTGAACCATTTCATCAGGAAAACTCTGGCCCATATACCATGTGTAACTAGCACCAGGATACTAGGAAACTTCTCGTTCTGGAACTGTCTGAACAAAGTTTCGTTGAAACCAGCACATCTATCATAAACATCAGCTGCACTTTCTCCATGAGGAATTCTGTAGAAGAAATGACCGTAGTGGGCTCTTTCTTGCCAAATAGTCTCCATTTCTTCTGCCGTACTTTGGAAGTTACCAAAATCCTGTTCTCTCATACGTGGTTCTTCATGTACTTTATATGGAATACCAGAGTCCTTGATCCCATCTAAAATACCATCCAAGGTCTCCCTGGTACGTCTATATGGTGAGGTGAAGAAGAGCAACGAGTCATCATCGTTCAGCATCTCCTTCAGCCTTATACCAGCTGCTTTGGCTTGTGCATGTCCTCTCTCAGTAAGAGCGACTTTATGGTTTGGAATGTATCTGTTGACCGACTTGTCACAGTTTCCTTCACTTTCACCATGTCTCACTAAAATTATCAGCTAGTGTTGATTAGGGCTATTAGTATTATTGTTTCCCAGGCTGAGTAGCCTCTGTCCAGACAGACAGAGCCACACATAGCAGTGTCACTTACTCTCGGTCTACCCATCGCTCGCTGTGAGTCTGTGTCTAATGATCTTTTTAATTAGTTTGTTTTCTGTTGTGAACTGAAATGTTGTATAAAACTATGAAATGGGCACATAATTTAATTTTCTATTTCATTTTGATCATCATCACACATTTCAAAACAACACAACATGAAAACTTCCAGATAAGTGCATAAATAGAAACAGTAAACAATGACTCAGATGGACTATGACGTCCCATATAAAGCATATACATCAAAATCTCAATAATTTCAGTCACATCGAGAATGACGTACCGAGGATCTTGCTCAACATACTACTGTGTGTGTGTGGTCCTAGACACAACTATCTACACTAAGATATATAACTAGCAAATGCTTCTTAAAAATGGATAATATACAAACACTTATGGTCTAATGACAGATTCATTCAAGAATTGAGCCAATACTTGTTGTTCAACATCTTGAGTTGTGTGATTAATCTTTTGGGCAAGGGATAACCAGTCTTGTAGAGCTGGTTGTTCTTGTCCATTAGCCTTCTTTCTGTTTAATTGGTAGTAGAAGTGGTTCAACTCATCAACGGATTCGATCAAGCTCTCCACGTTCGAAAGAGTGACACTGGTCTTTTTAGAAGAACTGTCCAAGACAGAAGTTTGATTGAAATGCTCAGCATCAAATTGACTTAAATATAATGAAATCAAATGGTTGTTGTGGATAGTGACTGGTAATTCTTCAAAGATGGTTTCTGGGGTCAATTTAAGTTCATTTAATTTCTCAGCACCAAAGTTGTATGATGTGTAAGTATCAATGTAAGCTTTAGTAACTCTGAATGCTCTTAAACTTAAAACACCATATTGTGCTTTTGAAGGATCATGAACTAAAAGAATTGCATTTGGAGAAACGGTCATTTGTTGTTTTGCTAATGATTCAACTAATGGAACGGTAATGAATTTACCAGATTCAGAAGTTTGATACCAACCTAATGGTTGACTTGAATCTTGAGTTTCTCTCAATTCATTTATTAAATCTTCTTGGAACTCAACATTGGTTCTTAGACGGTATGGAGCACCATCACTGTGGAAATGTGGGAATCTGTATGATTGGGTGATTTTCAAAACATCACCTTGAACGTCAATACCGAATAGAGGACCTCCAACAGTATTATCTGGAGCTTGAGCAGCGTGTTCGACAATCTTCAAAGCAACGCTTGATTCGATTTGAACGGTTTTAGTGGTTGGTTCGCTGTATTGAGCTCTGCAAAAAAAGCAATGTTAGTAATCATGTATCCATGGAAAGATGCCCTACTAGTGCAACATACGGTTTACGGGCTTGTGACATGGTGAAATAACCGGTTCAAAAGGACTTGTAGTACTTGCATATTCTCAAGAGTTTATACACATTTCGATAATTTTTTTTTCCAGTATGGCCAAGGGCAGTTCCGAGGGTGAAAATTTGAGAATTCCGACCTCAACAACAAAAATTAAAGAAAAAAAAATCTCCAATCAGTCACTCATCACATCGAAACATCACATCGAACAAACCTCAACTCAAAATGTCTGCTGTTGATCAAGTTGCCGAAGAAGTGCAAAAGTTGCACTTGGATGAAGTCACTGGTGAACGTGTCTCCAAATCCGAATTGAAAAAGAGACAAAAACAACGTCAAAAAGAAGCTGAAAAAGCCGCTAAAGCTGCTAAAGTCGCTGCTACTAAAGCTGCTGCTGGTGAAGCTCCATCAAAGAAGAAAGATGCTTTACAAGATTTGACTCCAAACCAATACTATGAAATTAGATCTAGACAAATTGATGAATTAAGAAAAACCAAATCTCCAAACCCATATCCTCACAAATTCCAAGTCACCAAATCTTTGAAAGAAGTTCTTTCCGAATATGCTCATTTGCAAAAAGGTGAAACTTTACCAGATGTTTCCATCTCTGTTGCCGGTCGTATCACCGCTAAAAGAGAATCTGGTTCCAAATTAAAATTCTACGTCTTGAAAAGTGATGGTGCTCAAATCCAAATCATGGCCCAAGCTCAAGATTCTACTGAAAACTATGAAGAAAGTCATGAATTATTAAGAAGAGGTGATATCATTGGTGTTACTGGTTACCCAGGTAGAACTCAACCTAAAAAAGGTGGTGAAGGTGAACTTTCTGTCTTTGCTACTTCTGTTCAATTATTAACTCCATGTTTACATATGTTACCAACTGATCATTTCGGTTTCAAAGATCAAGAAGCTAGATACAGAAAAAGATATCTTGATTTGATTGTTAACAACTCAACTAGAGATAAATTCATTACTAGATCCAAAATTATCACTTACATTAGAAAATTCTTGGATAACAGAGAATTTATTGAAGTTGAAACTCCAATGATGAACATCATTGCTGGTGGTGCTACTGCCAAACCATTCATTACTCATCATAACGATTTGGATTTGGATATGTACATGCGTATTGCTCCAGAATTATTCTTGAAAGAATTAGTTGTTGGTGGTTTAGACAGAGTTTATGAAATTGGTCGTCAATTCAGAAATGAAGGTATTGATATGACCCATAACCCAGAATTCACCACTTGTGAATTCTATCAAGCTTATGCTGATGTTTACGATTTGATGGACATGACTGAATTATTGTTCTCTGAAATGGTTAAATCTATTACTGGTGACTACAAAGTTACTTACCACCCAGATGGTCCAGAAGGTAAAGAATTAACCTTAGATTTCTCTAGACCATGGAAGAGAATCAACATGATTGAAGAATTAGAAAAAGTCTTTGATGTTAAACTTCCACCAGGTGATCAACTACATACTGCTGAAACTGGTGAAATCTTGAAAAAGATTTTGATCAAACACAAATTGGATTGTACTCCACCTTTAACCAACGCTCGTATGTTAGACAAGCTTGTTGGTACTTTAGAAGATTCTTGTATCAACCCAACTTTCATCTTTGGTCATCCACAAATGATGTCTCCATTAGCCAAATACCATCGTGATATTCCAGGTTTATGTGAACGTTTCGAAGTCTTTGTTGCTACTAAAGAAATCTGTAACGCTTACACTGAATTGAACGATCCATTTGACCAAAGAGAAAGATTCGAAGAACAAGCTAGACAAAAAGATCAAGGTGATGATGAAGCCCAATTAGTCGATGAAACTTTCGTTAACGCTTTAGAATTCGGTTTACCTCCAACTGGTGGTTGGGGTTGTGGTATTGATAGATTAGCCATGTTCTTGACTGATTCTAACAACATTAGAGAAGTTTTGTTATTCCCAACCTTGAAACCAGATGACTCTGTCATTCCAGGTAAAGGTACCGAAGCTACTAACTAAGTCTATATAACTTATTGATAGATTTTTGATTTTATAAGAAATAATTTTCTTTTTTTTGGTAAAGAAAAAAATTGTATTATACACACATATTATAACTGAACATAAATTAATTTATCATCTTCTAATCTCACCGTTTCTCTTCATCTCTAGTGCCTTTTTATAAGGTGGTGCAGTTGGACCCTGTACAGGATCTAAACTAACTCTTTCAATGTTAGACTCTATAGTATAAGTGGCATCTGAATCGTAACTTGATAAATCACCACATGCAATGAATGGAGCAACTGTTCTCTTTTCTTCTTCATACTCTAGATCATCTCTTAATTCATATCTTCCTATGTTTGCACCTTTGAAGAAATCTTCAGTTGAAACGTTCAAATCTAGAGATGGTTTCCATGTCGTACTTGGTTTGTAACCGAGACAAACAATGAATGCTTCTAAGGATGTACCTCTTGATGATCTTGGTTTAGCACAGATAACTTTTTCAAATAAGAAACCTAATTGGGAATACATTAAGTCAATATCTCTACCTCTAAAGATTTTGGCAACAAAAGTACCACCTGGTCTTAATAGACATGTAGTTAGTTGTAATGCAGCTAAAATCAATTGAGCTTGAATGTATTCATCTAAATCATGTAAACCAGTAACATCTGGGGCACCATCACTACAGACGAAATCAGCAGGTTCACCACCAAAGATCTCCAAGATCTTGGCTAATGTCTTTGGATGTGTGATATCAGCTTGTAAAGTGGTAACACCATCGATTGGTGCCATTGGTTGTAAGTCAACAGCTACAATCTTTGGGGGCACACCATTTTCTCTTTCTTCTGGGGTAGTTTTCTCGAATAATTCTCTTGATAGAACTTGTGACCATGAACCAGGAGCAGCACATAGATCCACCACTCTTCTCACACCTTTAAAAAGTTGAAATTGGTCATTTAGTTGTAATAGTTTAAAGGCAGATCTAGCTCTCCAACCTTCTTCTTTAGCTTTTCTAGAATGTATGTTAGCTCACTATTCTCAATAGAAAAAACTCCACAGAAAGAATCCCATATGTATAAACACTTACCTATAGTACAAATCTCTCTTATCCTTACTACTCTTCCCCATCTTGACAGCCTTTGTTATTGTCTATCAGCGACTCATCTCATCTCAGAAGCCGAAATTTTTCATGTCATAACATGAAAAAGTAGACTCACGTGACTGAAAGACATTCCGGCCAACAAGTTCCGACCAAAATAATGGACTTTTTCCAACATGAAAAATTATTGACCGATTCAAGTTTGAAGAAGAGTGGTTTAGGCGATAGTACACTTTAGAGATGCTTAGATCAGTCTTGGGGAGAACGTGCACACGTTCATTCAGCACGAAGTCACTTCTATTCCGTGGCGCTTTGAAAACAGACGCCGAAGTTCGTCCAGCTGCTTCCAACCCATCTTCATTTGAATATAATCCACAACTGTTTACTAAAGAAGAAGTCAATGAGACTACGAATTCACCTTTACCTATAAATGTTGAAATTAACTATTATGCTCCTTTAAGACATGAGAAGAAATATGGTCACAAAGTTGCAGAACTACAGTTCCGTGCTTATGACAGTGAAAACTTGGACTTTTTAGGTGATTTCGCTTTGAGAGCTGCTTATTATTTGAACATTCCTGTTACTGGAGTCACTCCATTACCAACCAGAAGAGAAAGATGGACTGTTATAAGGGCACCTTTCGTGCATGCTAAATCCAAAGAAAATTTCTTGAGATTGACACATAAAAGACTCATCAAAGCTTATGATGCTACACCAGAAGTTATAGATCTATGGGTTTCTTATATTGCCAAACACAGTAACGCAGGTGTTGGTTTGAAAGTCACTACATACCAAAGAGAACCAGTGAACTTAAGTGCAGAACTAGATAACGTTGATATTTCTGAAGTTGAATCTCTTGTTGCTACATCTGGTGGTCAAAACATTCCAAATGCTGCTGTTAGTCAAAGAGTTCAAGAACTACTAAAAGATCCTGTTTTCAAAAGACATTTAGATCCAGCTCAAGTTTCTGATATACCAAAACAAGAAAAACAAGTGGAAGCTAAAGAAGAAAGCACAGACAAGAAAGAAACTCCAAAAGAAGAAGCTAAATAGATTCACTAAGTCACACAATGCATGTATATATATATATAAGAAAAAGAATTATTTCACTGATCTAAACTATCTAACCGTACATCTCCCAATCCTCTTCTTCCTCTTCATCATCTTCTGGAAGGTCAATGAACTTCTTTTTCTCTAGTAAATCCTTTCTACACAATGGACAAGTCGAATGGATCTTCAACCATGGCGCAATACATTCTAAATCAAACTTATGGCTTCCTTGACATGGTAGTCGTACCACAAGAGGATGTGGATCATCAATGAAGTCATTGGTGCAGATCGAACATGTCTGATCAGCCTTCAGTGACTTCTTAGGTATTCTTTCCAGTGAATCGATATATTCTTGGGATACTCCTTGGACATCTTTCTCTGTTGATAATTGTTCAAGTAACGCATCTCTTAATGGTATTTCCCCAAATGCTCGAATGGCAGCAGTGAATTGGTCTGTCTGTGTAGCTTCAGTTGGAAGACCTGCATTTGATGGGGTGACTGAGTCCTGGAAGAACTGATCTAATAAACTCGAAAGAGTTTGGTGTGTTCTGCCTGTGTTTGATTCTGTCTGCTGGTGACTTGTGGAGTTTGTCTCACGGATATTATGTTCCTCTATATAGGCATGTTAGTAAGTGATATCAGTCTAAGTAGAGCTCAGTACGTACCTTCGTAGGTCGACATTGCTATACCGTAACTTAGCGCAGTTGAAACCGGACAATGTCTTCTTCTTAGAGATTTTGTTTGTTTGTATAAATTGTTCTTTGCCTCCATTTTCTTTGTTTATCGTTTCTCGGAGATTGATCTAAATTCGATGTTCTACAAATTAAAGATAGTTGAATTATAATGAATTATAACTTGAGTAATTAAAGCTCGTAGTTCTTACTTAGCGACTTGTATCTTTCCTGTGCTGGTTTAGAGCTAATCACTGTCTTTTTAGATGGTCTTGCTTCACTTGATTCTTTATCTTGATCGTTCGTACTGCTTTCAGTAATCGCTCTCTTCTTGTTTGTACTGGTATTTGAGCTTGTGTTTTCTGATCTAGATAACTTCTTTAGTAGTTTGGCTACTATAGACCCGACTTTCAAGTTTTCACCATTTGTCTTACCTAGAGTACGTTCTTTACCCCAAGTGACTCTTAATGGCGTACTCTCTAGAATCAATAAACCAGGTTTATCACCTTTTGGAGATGTGATTTTCAAAGCTTCAGCAGCCTTTTCAGCATCAGATCTCTTTGTGAAAGTGATGAACCCACATCTTGCCTTGTGCTGACATTGGAATGACTTTATCTTACCGTATTGTTCGAAATAATCTGTGATTTTATATTCTGGTAGTGTCTGATCGATACCAAAGACGAATAGCGTTGCTAAGTTAGGATCTTTCTCAGGTGGCGTTAGTGATCCATTGAATGGTAGTTTCGATACTATTTTAGTAACATCGATCTTCTCAATATGCTGTGGTAACTCATTTTCTTTAGTTTTTGATGATTTAGGAACTTTATTTTTAGATGCTAGTGCTAGTTTAGTCAATATTTCTTTGGCTTTGTCTGAATCAGAGGTTATGGATGCACCTCCTAGTTTATCAAACTTATCTGAGTTGTTGGCGACGTATAATTTGGAGATTTCATTAGTTGGTTCATTACTATTTGCAAGTCCTTCAACACCAGCCATCTTCAAAGCAGCATCACGTAGTTGAATGGGTATACCATAAGTCAAATCTAGTAAGCAACTTTGACAGCAGTTTCTCTGTCTAGCACATGTTATGCAGATTATTGTATGTTTTAAAGCACCGTTTTTGATGGGAGCCCATTTGAATACTGTGAATGGTCTTGTACATAATTTACATTCTAAACCATTTCTTTCCCTCATCATCTTCAAATATGGGTTTGTTCCAAGGCATGTCTCGCATACCACGGGCACATCATCTTGAGTGGACATTGCGTATGTGTGTTTAGTATTGTATTGGCTTCTATAACTGATTGTACTCAGTAATTTCTTATAGGAAGATACAGCTGTGATATTTATTATTATATTACAAATAAATATTTCTTTTGATAGACATAAAAATCTTGCCCTAAAAAAACAGAAAATAGTAAAATTGAGCTGATTAGATCGAGAATATGAGTACTTTATAATTAACCAGATCAGATCAGAAGAGTTCCATATAACGTAGATACAAAGAAAAGAGTCACATATGTTCTAACGCATCGAATAGTTTGAAAAGCTTACGTGTTACACTTTAGCTCTACGATTTAGGTTTTAGTAGTTATGGGAGTATCATAAATTAAAGGTGATAGGTTATATAGTCAACTATTGCAAATATTGTTAGTAATCCTTTTGAGGGACTGGAATATAGACAACGAAATCTTAGTAGGATAAGATATAAGGATCAGGGTTAAAAAGCAGATTTATTCCACACGTAAGACATTCTGGATGAAGAAATTCAAGTTGTTGTTGTCATGGTTTTCATCAGCAGATATCTGGGACCCTACTAAAAGACATTTCATTGTTCACAAGTATCACATACCTTAATGTTGAATATACTGTCTGACCAATTGACCAGCAGATCGATCAGACAAACCACCAAATCACTGTGATTGTTCCTGGTGAATAAACAATAGAAACATAAAAATTTGTCTTCTTTTGTAAAGCCGTTCTTTTTATACTCCAAAAAATTTTACACTATGCGATGTCCGGGTGTTTATATAAGCGTTATCACGTGACTAGTGAATTACCTAATACAAGTGTCCCTACCGTCTCTAATCTGAGCAGCATAAGTAAATAGCCATTTTCTGAATAAACAGAGGGCAAATTGCTAGATTTAGTTAAGAACTAGAGATACCAGTGCGAAGTAAACAGGTACTCGAATGGAAAGAGGCATGAGACCTACTGGAGAAAATGGTGGGCCACGTATTTCTAGACGTTCATCGTCAGTAGCTAGACGCTCAATAGTATCACAAGATTCAAGTCTACAGCAACAGCACATTGACGAGAACTTTACTGAAATGTTCGATGGTGCTGCTTCTGAGATCATTCCTTCTTCAATCAGTTCATTCCATCATCCACATCATTTTGGTAGAAGAGATACAGTATCATCTGTTCCAAGTTCTGCTGCAAGTTCTATACGGCGTGGAAGACTTCCTGTGATACAATCACCAAATAGCCAATATGGAGAAAATGTCAGTTTAACTAGATTTAGAGCTAATAATGGTCGATCCCGTTCAAGATCACAGTCTGTTGATAGTAGATCCCAGTTCAAGTTTTTCAATGCAGAAGATATCGAGACTGCTCATGGTGCTTCAACTTTAGATAACCCAGAAGACCCTATTGATTATGATACAAATTGGGATTCAGGTAATGTATATGAAGACTATAGAAGAGGAAGTTTCTCTACAAGTGCAAGTGCTCAGGATTATGGTTCCATTGATAGATCTACAAGAGCATCATCACCTTCAAGTTATTCAGCACATACATATAGAGATAGAATTCCAAGTGATGTTTCCAATCGTCCAAGACTATTAGATGATGATGAAGAAAGTGAGGATGATTCAGATAACGAGATCGGACCACGTACATCCAATGTTAATGTTTCTCATCATAACAACAACTATCCTGAACTAGATCCTAGTTTACATGATCAATTCTATCCTTCGCATCCTGCCAGGTTACATTTTCAAAGATTTTATATCGCAGAAGAAGATCTTGTTCTAGGTATTGCTGGTTACACAACTTCTAAAGTGAGACTTTACATATACTACTTCTTATCAGTCATAACCTTTGGTTTATTCTACTTATTTCTAAGATGGCTCCCACGTTATGAAGTTGCATTTTATGGGTCTAAATCACCTTTGGCCAAAGCCGAATGGATAGTGGTGGAAACAGAATATGGTGAATTGAGCGTCGTCGATGTCACTAGACAATGGTATAATAGATCCCTTTCAACAATAATCAACGTTCCAGATCTTGAAGAATTGAACCAGAGTCAAGATAGTTCAAACCCAACCTTAGACCTGAATCCAAATATCCCAATTTTAACCTCTTTTGAATATAGATACTTGAAGTTGTACTATTCCCCAGTGGAAGATATTTTCAAGACTAATACAAACTGGGTTGACCGTGATTGGATTCATCATGCTAGAGATGGTTTATCGAAAGACACATATGAGGACAGATACTTGGTTTTCAAGGAGAACTCATTGGAATTGAAAGAAAAGACAATTTCACAATTACTAGTTGATGAAGTTTTGCATCCATTCTACATGTTCCAAGTATTTTCTATTATATTATGGGCATTTGATGAATACTATTACTATGCTGGTTGTATCTTCCTAATATCATTGGTTTCTATTGTCAATACACTTGTTGAGACTAAACAAACTATGTCAAGATTAAAGGACTTATCAAGATTCGAATGTAAAGTTAGAGTTTGGAGAAATGGGTTTTGGAAAGAAACAGATGCTTCCGATTTAGTACCTGGTGATGTTTATGAAGTTTCTGATCCTTCATTATCAGTTTTCCCTTGTGACTCTGTGCTATTATCTGGTGACTGTATTGTCAATGAATCAATGTTAACTGGTGAATCTGTTCCTGTGTCAAAATTACCAGCTGCACCAGAAACTCTAGACGCTCTATTGGAAGATTCTTTGAAATCGCAAATCTCCTCGTTATTAGCAAAATCATTCCTTTTCAATGGTACAAAGATTATCAGAGTGAGACATACAGCAGCTGATCCAGCATTGGCTCTTGTTGTACGTACTGGTTTCTCAACTACAAAAGGTGCATTGTTACGCTCTATGTTATTCCCTAAACCTGCAGGCTTCAAGTTCTATGAAGATTCTTTCAAATACATTGGGTTTATGACTTTGATTGCTTGTGTTGGTTTCATCTTCAGTACGATCAATTTCATCAAATTAGGATTGGGTAAAAGAATCATTATTTTGAGAGCTTTAGATATCATTACTATCGTTGTTCCTCCAGCACTACCAGCTACATTGACCATCGGTACCAGTTTTGCTCTTGCAAGATTGAAGAAAAATAACATTTTTTGTATTGCTCCAACTAGAGTCAATGTTGGTGGGAAACTAGACATTATCTGTTTTGATAAAACTGGTACATTGACTGAAGATGGCTTAGATGTCTATGGTCTTCATGCAGCTGGTAATGATTTTGGAAACTTAGTAACAAATGTGAATGGAATCAGACAGTACGATCTCTTATTGAAGTCATTGGTTTCATGTCACTCATTGAGAGTTGTGGATGGTGAATTGATTGGTGATCCTTTAGATTTCAAGATGTTTGAATTCACAAACTGGGAATATGAAGAAGAATTTGCTGGATTTACATCAACCAATGAGGAGAGATTTGATGAATCAGTACTACCTGAAAATCAAGGCATCACACCTTCAGTTGTTTATCCTAGAGATGATAAAAATCAACTTGTTGGTATTTTGAGAAGTTTTGAATTTGTTTCACATCTTAGAAGAATGAGTGTGATCATCAAAGCTAATGATCAGTTCCATGTTTTGACAAAAGGTGCACCAGAAGTCATCAGAGACATTTGTGACCCAAGAAGTTTCCCACCTAATTATGAAGAGTTACTACATCATTATACACACAATGGTTACAGAGTGATTGCATGTGCAGGTAAAAAATTAAAGAAAAACACCTGGTTATATTCCCAAAAGGTTACCAGAGAAGAAGCAGAAAGTGGACTGGACTTCCTAGGGTTTATTGTTTTTGAAAATAGACTAAAACCAACTACGCCTTCAGTTATTGAAAAACTTTCAGAAGCTAGATTGAGAACAGTGATGTGTACTGGTGACAATTTATTAACAGCTGTCAGTGTTGGTAGAGAATGTGGAATTGTCAAAGAGGATTTAGTGTTTATCCCAGTGTTTGATGAGCGCGAGGGTATCTTGTGGAGAGAGATCAATGATGAATCAATTCAATTGGATTCTAGAACTTTGGAACTTCATGGTACTTACAAATCATACAGTCTAGCAGTTTCAGGGGACGTTTTCAGACATCTTTTGAAAAATGATGCTGATGTTTATTCAGATGATTACATCACAAGTGTTCTTCTAAAAGCTAATATCTTTGCAAGAATGTCTCCAGATGAGAAACATGAATTAGTTGAACAATTACAAGATTTGGATTATACTGTTGGTTTCTGTGGTGATGGTGCTAATGACTGTGGTGCTTTAAAAGCAGCAGATGTTGGTATTTCATTATCTGAAGCTGAGGCATCTGTTGCAGCTCCATTTACTTCAAGAGATTTTGAGATTGGATGTGTTTTGGATGTTATTAGAGAAGGTCGTGCTTCTTTAGTTACAAGTTTCAGTTGTTTCCAGTATATGTCCTTATATTCTGCTATTCAATTTGTTACAGTATCATTACTTTACAAAGAAGGTTCAAATTTGGGTGATTTCCAATTTTTATGGATTGATTTATTTTTGATTTTACCGATCGCCATTTTTATGTCTTGGTCTAATGCTTATCCTACCGTTGTTCCAAAAAGACCTAGTGCTAATTTGATTTCTCCAAAATTATTGATTCCATTAGTGGTTAACATTGGGTTGTTATTGGTATTCCAAGTGGCCATTTGGAAATTGGTTGGGCACATGTCATGGTACATCAAACCAATCCCAGCGGGTGATGATGCAGTTCAATCTTCAGATAACACGGTTTTGTTCTTTTTCTCAAACTTCCAGTATATCTTTGTTGCTATAATCTTAACAGTCGGTCCTCCATATCGTGAACCTGCTATTAAGAATGTGCCATTCTTAGCCAATATCCTGATCTCAAGTTTGTTGTCTCTTGGATTGATGAATGTTTCATCTGATTCATTCTTGGGTGAACTTTTCCAACTAACTGACATCTCAACCGGATTCAAATGGTTAATTGTTATAACTGCATTGATCAATCTAGCAGCTAACAGTTATATTCCACCTTTATTCAAAGGCTTCTTTAGAAAGAAGGAAAGTCATAAAGCCTACAAAAGATGGCTCAAGGCTAAAAGAGTTTACGTATAGAATATATTGATTTGTGTGTGACTATTTAAAACATAAGATTTTTCATAAATTTTTTGACGTTGATATCCCAATAAATCGGGATATGTATAGACCTATAACTGTGATGAATATCGATAATTATAGAGATTTAAATAATTGTTCTGAGTCCGGTGAGTTTTGTATGGTTAAAGTACTCAAGAAGTCTTCTCTATCGAAATAGGCACCACACATTCTTCTCTTACCAGTGAATTTACCAATTCTTGCATGGAATGCTCTCCAATTATCAAAAATCAATGCTTTACCTGGTTGTAATCTATGGTATAGAACATTTTCATCTCTATGGATAAGCTCATTCCAAGCCCTTATAGCTGCATAGAACTTCTTTAACTCGTCATTAGAAAGGTGAAAGTTAGTTGAACGATCAGAATTGTTCCATGAAACTTGAACAAGTTCTTTAGTTTCAGGGTCATGAATGAAGATCGGTTTTGATTGGGTTAAGTAAACATCACCAAGGGAATGACAAGTAACTTTTAGGTTGCTCAACAATTGGTAGTGCTCTGGATATTCTTTCTGGAAATCCTTGGCACACTTAAAAGCATCAACTAGAGTAGTATCACCACCCACACCATCGTGTAACAACAAGTGGAATAATTGTAAGTATGGAGTGTTCTCCCAGTAAGTACCATCAGTATGGGATGGAATCTCAATATCGGAGTACGCAGTGTCCTTCATAGACAAGTCAGAAGTGAAGTCCCAGAATCCACCATAGTGAGTATGTCTGATATAACCAATTGCATTTAGTAATTTTTCAGTATCTTCAGCAGTAACTGGTACATTATCGATGAAGGTGAAACCATATTTCCAGATATTATTGTAAAAATCCTTAGATTTACCAGCCAAAACATCTTTATAGTCCACAGTTGGGTTGGCCTTGGTAATGACATCTTTGGTCCAGTACACTCTCTCTGGATAATTGTTCTCTGGAACTGTGGTTGGTTTTGGGGTAAACTCCTTAGTATGTGATACTAGCCAGTCAATAGAATAAGTGGAGGAATGACCATCGCTCCAATTGACAATAAGGTTTGATTCAGCCAGCTTGGATGAGTCCGCCTTGATATCCTCAGGAACAGCAAAGGTATCAAGTAGTCTTTGGTAAGTAGAGGCATCGTAACATTGTGGGCATTGGCAATTGTCTCTTAACCAGATATTCAAGCTATTGTTCGATGTTAGTGTTATCGGCGTGACCATAGAAGAAGAAGAAAAAAAGATCCAGTAAACATACTACTCAACAGGTTTTTCGCCATATAAGACGGTAAGAGTGTCTTGACCATTGACTACTTTGGTGATTCTTCCGTCTGTGGAAGATACAGGGCTCATTGTTTCGTGTTGTTCTCAATTATCAATTATCAATTGTCAGTGTTTATGCTGTCATCGACTGGAGTTGGACAATCGATGATCGGGGTACTTCACTTTGAGAGATTTTGACAGGAGCAAGATACAGGAGACTCACGTGACCGAGCTGACCCAGTACTGCAAAATCACCCTATATTATTATTAATTATTAAGCCCACGGCGGAAGGCCCCAATTGCCCCCAATTGCCAGAGTATATAAAGAGGCGCCTGTCTCCCTTGTCGGAATGGGCTTTGTACAATGCTTCTGTATAATAATTTGATTATCAAGAGTACTTACTATTATAATGTCACACACACAACACCCAACTCCAGAGCACCTGAAGCGGCTCGGTCTACTCAATCACAACCACAATCATAACCATGGACATACACATAACCACAATCACAACCATATCATATACAGCCACGACCACAGTCACTTGGAACAACCACAGGATCTCGCTTCTCTTACAAAATCTTCAGATTTCATCAATCTAACAGAACCTCCAGAGGCTTCCAAGACCCCAGACCCTGCATTACTGTTCCCTCTTAAGAGAAGATCAAGCTCTAACTATCAGACTGCATTGTTAAGCAATGTGTTAAGATCTTCCCTGTCTGATTTTGATGGCCACCACGCACAACAAATATCTGCCATAGATGACAATCTGGACATTGACAACGAAAATAAAGAAAAGTATAAGGAAGACAGTGAACCAGATCTAACCTCCCCTCCATTGACCAGTAATCCATCATGGTCCAGTGAGCACTCTAAACGCTCTCTCCAGCGTGGGTCAATCGGCTACAGCAACATTCATGATCACGACCAAGGTATATTTAATGTTCAGTATAAAAAACCAGGAACTCAAGGTGAGCACAAGAAACATACCGAAGATGTTGATCCATTAAAGCAAGAGCATATACATCCAAGTGACGGAAAGAGTGAACTACGAAGTTATCACTCAAATCAAGTTGATGTTCCTATCCCTTATTCTGCTCCAGTCAAACCTGCATCCCCTATAAATCATCATGCAGAAGATTACATTACATCACAGGATGGCCCAGTGTTTGAATATGACAGATTCAAGAGAAGCAAGCAGTATGATTACTGATTTTAAAAGTATATATGGTTTTATTTTGAGACTAGTAACATAGTACATAGCTAGCTAAAACTTATGACAGATGACAGATTAACTTACCAAAAGCTTTGATATGATCAATAAACGTTAATCCAATGCTTAATTATTGGGTTTCATGAGAAAATAAAACATGCATTCAATGTAGTATACAGCTAACCAACAAATCTGTAGATAAATCACTGGTCTAAATATCTGTATGCTCTTGCAGGTAGTGGGAGAAATATCTGAAATAGAGACCTTGTGTTCTAGGTTGAGTTTCTGGATATGATTGTGAGATCTCATTACCCAATCTAATCCACTTTGAACAAGAAGGACAGCTGACGTAAAAAGTTTCAAATGATCTTGTCTTTGTAATGAATAATGACTTTGGGAGTGGAAGTAACACTGGAGGTACAGAATAGTTAATTGAAAGTATTCCATGAGATAGAACTAGATGGTCATTGAACTCTGATTTTTTCACCCAGTTCTTTCCACGACATAAACGACAAAGAACATCAGTCTGGTGATCTGTAGGGTGTGGGAAGTGAACTTTCAGAACTCTAGAGTATCTATAATGACAGTAGTTTAGACCAGTCACATTGTCTGCAGAAGAAGGACAGTTCTTATTCTTGAAGAACTCGTATGGTTGATTCAGATTCCGCAAATAAGATTTCTTCAACTTATGACCTTGGAAATATCTTGGTAAATACGTGGGGTCGCTCATACTAGAAAGGTCTTCATAATATGTGATTTCACCATCTTTGGAGCTAATAAAATCAGGAGTTATTGTCATTGACTCATTACTCATGGGACGCTTGTTTTTGAACACCGGTAATTCGTTTAAAACAAGTGACACAGCATCTTCGATATCTTCATCATTGTCACAACATCCATCTTGATTATTGACAGTATTGAAAGATATATCTGCTTGATAACCAACATCTATATCATCATGAACAGGAAGTTCGACATTATGATGGACCAGATCTTCATCCAACCGAAAAACTTCATCATTCTTCCAGTTAAATTTGGCAGTTTGATAATAGCTGGAGTGAGTAGCAGCACCACCATTCTCTTTATCCTCATTGTATAGCTTCAAATCATCAAACTCCTCAGTAACCAAATCAGCAGCATTATCGATCAATATCAAATCTTTCTCCTCATCAGCGTATCTTGACTTTGGTAACATGGTAGTATTGTTCTTCATTGACATTCCAGTGACTTGAAAATCTCCAGAAGTAGCTCTAGGTGAAATATCAGGGACGTTCATCTTAGCGGAAGAATCTCTCAATGGAAAGCCAGTAGAAGGTCTTGAAGCCTTATTATAAGATTGAAATTCAACATCAGCACCAAGTGAGTTCTCAGCCTCTTCAGATTCAGTTTCATCTTCAGCAAAAGAAGAGTCTATAATACCTTGGATCACTGGGCATGAGTTAATAAGATGTTCCTTTTGTTGATCTGTAAAGTGTTTTGTCTCATTATAGCTTGAATCTAGCCACTGTTCAATAAACACCATCGGGATGATAGATTAAGTAAATGATAGTAATAATAGCAATAGCAACACCTAGCTATATTGTTGAGACTCAGAACGGTTATATGATAGCAAGATCTGGGGAAGAGAATATCAAGGGTCTTAACAGTTTCTGTGGTGATGGATGCAAGCCCAATGATGGGAAACATGAATCTTCAATAAAAGAAGAAATTTAAGTGTGTGAAAACATATTTGTGTTTGTGGCAGTTCTATCTTCTATTGTAGATCAGATGCACAAGTCGGACTTGCAGGTACACAAACATCGTCTTTGTGGTTGATCAGATGTATATAAACAAAAGTTGACACAAATCTTGAATTCGCGAAAAAGTGTTTATGCGAAAGTGAAAAATAACAAGCGCATTTAGATTCTCTTTTCGGAAAGTCGAAGAGATCGAGATAATCCATGAAGAGAAAGAGTAACGAACGATGAACACTAAACACTCCGCACTAACAATTAAGTCATACAATCGGACTTTGTATGGAGTCTGAAGTGACTACTGATGTTACTTATTGACCATTCAAATGTTTGCTTCCATCTGTAGTTGATGTGTAAGCCCGGCATGATATTCATTGAATCGTGTTGGTCTCTGTGTCTACGTTATCTCTCTAAGGTAAAGTCCAAATATTACCAAATATCATTAATTTAAACAGCCATAAACATTAACCAACCGAATTTAAATACTGAGCAATCTAAAACCACCAGTAGCTTATAGTTTGATATCACAGACACATGATTGAACGGTACATTGACATTGGTCTGGTAAACATTTACAAGATGAGCTACCACATGAAGTACAAGCACCAGAAGAGGCAGAAGCGGTGTTGACTGTGCTTATTTGAGATGGTTGAGCTGGGGCAGCTTGTGTAGAGGAGGTAGCAGAAGATGATTTTGAGCAACAAGGCATTGTGATAGAGTGTAAATGTAGTGTGGAAAGGGTTCAAGAAATCAATGAGTAAAAAATGATCTATAAAACTAGAAAGATGATTGTATTTATATACCGTTTGAACTTTCAGCGGGATTGTAATTTCTCAGCGTTTATGCTGATTTCCCAATGATAAGCTTACCGTTTCCGGAAAGTCAATGCAATCGACTGATCACAGTGAATTTCGAGTTCGCGGAAATGCTCTCCACCAAGTCACGTGCATGAAGAAGTCAATCTTGCATAGCGCTGCTGTTGAGACAGCGGCTAAATGAACAAAGAGACTTTGTGTTGATGGAAGTGTTTTGTAGTGGGTTGGTTTGTTTAAGAATAACAAAGGGGATACAGAATAATGCACAGCTCAGTTATCATCGAAGTGTGTTTGAAATCCCAGAACAATTGTGAGCTAATCAATGAAGATTCTGGTAAAATCAGGCCAAACAGGAAGCTTCAATCAGAACTAGAAACTGCATTGACTCTATATTTACGTGCACACTACTCATCTTTGACCAGTGATTCATATGTGCCATTAGACGAACTGACTTACTTCAAGAACCTTCCAGACACAGTTCTTGCAAAGCTCTTGGAATCAGACCCATCAGATACCGCTGAAATGAAACCAATCAAGGCAGAAATCTTGATATCAACTTATATCAAGCGTATATATATTGGAGAGTGCACTTATTGGTCTGATGAGCAGTCAATATCTCTAGCGGATATTTGGAGCTCGTTAAGCTCTATGAAGAGAATTAAGCGTCAAAATGACGAGAAGAACGAAAAGATAGATGTTGCTAATGCTGAAATCCAGTTTGTCTTCTACCAGAATATAGATGATTCATACGGATCGCCTGTATCAGTTGGTGACTCTTCATCTGACTCAGTGATTGAAGAATTCGATAATATTGAAATAAGTCCATCAACCAGATCAGCCAGCCATATGAAGCACAATCAATTTAGCAATATTTTCGAAGACGAGCAGGATATCAATTTTATTACTGAATCCATCAAGTCATATATAGCACCCTCTTGCAAGTTTGATAATCTATGGACAGATTTGAAGTTTGATCCGAGCTCAAAAAGACAGATATTCAATCAGATTTTCAATTCCTTCCAGATAAAGAAAGAAACTGATCAGAATAGACTATACCTATTTCATGGTCCACCAGGGTCTGGAAAGTCCACACTTTGCAAAGCAATCGCACAAAAGCTTTCCATCAACCTTCAATGTTCAAACTCGACTATTGTATTGGAGATATCATGCGAGAAGATATTTTCTAAATGGTATGGAGAATCATCACAGAACCTAATAAAGTTATTCCAGATATTCACCAAAATCATCACACATTATTCGAACTCGTTGATAGTTTTGATAATCGATGAGATTGAAACATTAGCAAACTCAAGATCTCAAATATTAACCAAGAATGAAACTTCAGATGGTGTGAGAATAGTCAATAGCCTATTGACACAGTTAGATTTCTTGAAGAAATACTCAAACTTTGTTATCCTAGCTACATCAAACTTGATTGAATCGATTGATGAAGCATTCTTGGATAGAGCAGATGGTTGTTTCTTCATTGATAAGCCAGGTATTGAAGCAAAATGTGAGATCTTGAAGAGTAAGATACATGAGTTGGATCAGCAGGGTATTCTAGAATGGGATCACTCGAATGATATAACTGACAAGATACTTTTGAAGATATCAACTATTTGTGACCATGAGTTGATGCTTAGTGGGAGAGCAGTAAATAGACTCCCGCAGATTGCTGTATCCAGAATTTCACAGAATCAAAGTATCCATCAAAAAAACATGATAAGCACAGCTGTCTTCCTCGACAGCTTGGTGGATATAGTTCTTGAGAAGGTTGATGAAAAGAGAAATAGGCGAACCTCCCGTTAGTTAGACATATACAAAATAGAGTAAATAGTCTAAATTCATGAAACCCGCGAATTAATTCTTCAAAAAATGCTGATTAAATTTAGGGAGCTTTTTTTACCTTACCCCATAAACAAAAGTAAACTCAATAACAATAAGAACAACTTAGAACGACAGTTTTTTGTCATGTTGAAACGTCTGTCATTCAAGCGTACTCTTGCTACGGTAACAGAAGTCAACCCAAACAGGGTTCATGGTGGGTTGAAAGACCAAGATCGTATTTTTCAGAACTTGTATGGTTATTATGGTGCTGACTTGAAATCTGCACAGAAAAGAGGAGATTGGTACAAGACTAAAGAACTAGTTTTGAAAGGTGATTCATGGATTATTGACCAGATAAAACAATCTGGACTACGTGGTCGTGGTGGTGCCGGTTTCCCATCTGGTATGAAATGGTCATTTATGAATCCTCCAGGTTGGGAGAAAAATCCAGGACCAAGATACGTTGTTGTTAATGCTGATGAAGGTGAACCAGGTACTTGTAAGGATCGTGAAATTATGAGAAAAGAACCTCATAAGTTGGTTGAAGGTTGTCTTTTATCAGGTCGTGCAATGAATGCCACTGCTGCTTATATCTATATTCGTGGTGAATTTTATGCCGAATATGTTGCATTACAAACAGCTATTGATGAAGCTTATAAAGCAGGACTCATTGGAAAAGATGCTTGTGGGTCTGGTTATTCATTCGATGTGTATGTTCATAGAGGTATGGGTGCCTATATCTGTGGTGAAGAAACTGCATTGATTGAGTCATTGGAAGGCAAACAAGGTAAACCTCGTTTAAAACCACCATTTCCTGCTGCTGTTGGTCTATTTGGTAGACCATCTACTGTTACCAACGTTGAAACAGTTGCAGTAGCACCAACAATTCTTAGAAGAGGACCAGAATGGTTTGCTGGGTTAGGTAGAGAACGTAACACTGGTACCAAACTATTTGGTATTTCTGGACATGTTAATAAACCATGTGTCGTTGAAGAAGAAATGTCTATTCCTTTGAAAGATTTGATTGAAAAACACTGTGGTGGTGTTATTGGTGGCTGGGACAACTTACAAGCCGTTATTCCAGGTGGTTGTTCTACTCCAAGTTTGAACAATGAAAGTGCTTCTACTGCTTTAATGGATTATGATGGTTTAAAAGAAGCTGGATCTTCCCTTGGTACAGGTGCAGTTATTGTCATGGACAAATCTACTGATTTGATCAAAGCTATTGCAAGACTAAGTGCATTCTATAAACATGAATCTTGTGGTCAATGTACTCCATGTCGTGAAGGAACAACATGGTTATCAAAGATGATGGATCGTTTTGTCATTGGAGATGCCAAACCAAAGGAAATTGATCAAATCTTGGAAGTTGCTAAGAGAATCGAAGGTCATTCCATTTGTGGTCTAGGAGATGCTGCAGGTTGGCCAATTGGTGCCTTAGTCAAGAACTTCAGACCTATGATTGAGGAAAGAATGGAACAATTCCAAGCTCAACAGAAGGCTAAAGTCGACTACGGTGGATGGGTTGATGGTACCTCGGTCAAAGATGGTAGAGTCCATGGTTTACCTCATCATTTCCATCACTAACGTAGAATCTCTCTTATTTATTGACTTATTTATTTGAACCTATTTATTACCTTATTTATTACTATATTATCCATATTTATTAACCTATTTATTGACTTACTGTCACTCTTAAGTTATAGCAGATACAATAAACCATGATTAGATTCTCTCTGTAATCATTCATTCAAAGTCCAGTTTTGACACATAATTCTCGAGGCGTCTGACAAAACTCGCGGTCTTTATTGGCTGGCTCTCGAAAAGGGGTAAATCAAGTCACGTGATCATATCAGCGCTAATTTCGGTCAAAAAAGAAAAGAGCCCAAAAAAATAATATCAACAAAAAATCCAAATCTTTCACAGACTTTTGTACAAGGATTGTTTGGTCAAGGAGTTATACAACTTTCTAATTGTCATGAAGTTTGTGAAGAATGCCTGTGTTTTGGCTGCCGCATTGGGTGTAGCTGCTGCTTTCGATGTTGTGGACCTCACTGCCTCCCATAGACCTCACAGTGTCCAGATCAACAAAAGAGACACACCAGCTGAGATTCACGTTGTTGACTCAGACACCGTTCCAGTAGAAGACGGAGCACAATCATCAAAATCTCTATATAAAGCTCCTACTAGTACACTTGCACATGTTGTGAAAAACAGTGGATACGCTGTTGCTCCTTCATCCACCGCATTAAAAAGCTCATCTGAAAAAGCCATCACTCAAGAAGATGATGATGCCAGTGGTACCTCAAGTTCACCATTTTTAATGTCCATCTCTATGATTGTTGTTTCAGAAATCGGTGATAAAACCTTTTTAATCGCTGCATTGATGGCCATGCGTCATTCAAGAGCTCTTGTGTTCTCTGCTAGTTTTGCCTCATTAGCCATCATGACCATTCTTTCTGGTATTGTTGGCCATGCTCTACCGTCTTTAATCTCTCAAAGAGTTACTCAGTTCTTGGCTGCTGTTCTATTTATAGTATTTGGTGTCAAACTAACAAAAGAAGGTTTGGCCATGTCCAAAGATTTAGGTGTTGACGAAGAATTAGCTGAAGTTGAAGAAGAAATCACTATTAGTGACATCAACCATGATATGAAAGACGTTGAAGCTGGTGGTGTTTCAGGTGATCGTTTACATCAACAAACTCAATTCCAACAATATCTAAAGAAAACTATTGACTTGGTCAATGTTATTGCTTCACAAGTATTCAGTCCTCTATGGATCCAAGTTTTCGTTATGATCTTCTTGGGTGAATGGGGTGATCGTTCCCAAATCGCTACCATTGCTATGGCTGCTGGTTCTGATTACTGGCCAGTTATCTGGGGTGCTGTTATTGGTCACGGTCTATGTACAGGTGCTGCTGTTGTTGGTGGTAAAATGTTAGCTTCTAGAATTAGTATGAGAACTGTCACTTTAGGAGGTGCTTTTGCCTTCTTTGTCTTCTCTATTCTTTACTTCTATGAAGCATTGTACTCTACTGAATTATAAAGGGCGTTATAATCAACGGTTATCATATTCTTCGGCTCGTCAGGGAAGAGTGAACTTAGAATATACAGTTCACAAGGGTTTTATTTATAGATTTAATTAGTAAAATATTCATATACAGAATTATACATTAATACATTCAATCTAAGCACACATCATGTGTTATTCATTTCTGATACATCATCATTCATTTGTAGTAGACCACGCTGACGGGATGGAGCGTTCTATCTTATATATGTGAGGTCGGTACTAATTTCTGATGGGATATACCATATACCAAAAACCACATTAGACCCATAACTTTGTTAATTACCTGAGGCAGTAATGTATTGGAAGCTTATTCTTCTTCTTTCGATGGGGCATTTTCTCTCAACTGCCTTATTCTTTGCTTAACCAGCTGTCTAATAGCCTCATCAGTTTGATCATGTAGTCTATCAAGGTCTTCCTGTATATCTCTCTTCAAATCCCAAGCCAAACTTCTTGGTTTCTCTGGCTTTTCAGATACTTCTAATGCCGTTATATCAGATTGTGCTCTAAACTTGGCCAATACTTCATCTTGAATTCTTTGAGATACAGCTTCAACGGTCTCGCTATTTTCATCTTGCATTAGTGGTGGTGCTTCACTTCCTTTGATTTCAGTTCGGCTGGAATGATCGAAGTTTCGACTCTTGATGGTTGTGGTTCTTATATTGAGGTTAGTATATCTCTAATTACTCGTTAAAATAGGATTATCAATACTCACTTTTCATTAGCAGCTTTCTTTATCGGCTGTTGATTATCCACAGTGTTATCAGGTCCAGTGGTTCTCTTGTTTCTTAAGGCAGCTAGGGCAGCCAGTCTACTCTTTCTGTCATTTGCTTGTGCTTCCAAAGACATCTTATCAAAGGTGTGGTTATGTGATTCAGATATCACTGTTTACTATGTATTTATTGTTTATTGTAGTACAGTTCGAATATTTTTGTTTTTGTTAGTGTTATTGACCCGTGTATAATTGGCAGCTACTATAATAGTGAAATTATATAGTGAACAAGTGAAATGAAAACTACACTGGTTGTATCATGAAAATCGTAATCCATTCATTAACTTTATACAAATGCACGTCATAAAACACAAATGCGATAAACTCTTCTAGGGTTTGAAAATGACAATTCCCCTAGAGAATCATTTTAAACTTTTGATGAAGGTATCCAAATTGTACTCTTCTTCATATTGGGCTTCGTCCCATAAGTCTCCCAATTCTTCCACAACAGCTCCGGCTTTACCTTTGAGGCCTGATTCATTAACAACATCTTGGTTAACACCATCCTTATTGTTGATACCATCTGCAACTTCATCAGTGTCTTGTTGACCATTTTGTTCAACATCGAATAAGTCTAACAATTGTGAGGTATCCATAGAGGCTAAACCAGCATTCTGTTGACTAACAATAGTAGAAGCAATGTTCATTTTGAATCTTTGAAGACCCATAATCTTCTCTTCCAAAGTGTCCTTGGTGATTAATCTATAAACGTTAACCACCTTCTTTTGTCCCAATCTATGGGCTCTATCCATAGCTTGTAAATCATTCATTGGATTCCAATCATGTTCAACAAAGATGACTGTATCAGCACCAGTTAAATTCAAACCTAAACCACCAACTTTTGTGGTTAATAACAAAACATCGATAGATGGATCATTATTGAATTTTTGAACAATCTTTTGACGATCTCTTGGATCAGTAGTACCATCCATTCTCATAAATGTAACTGATGGTAAGTGTTTACGCAACAAATCACTTTCAACCATATCTAACATGTCTTTTAATTGACAGAAAATTAAAGCTCTATGTTGACTGATGATATTATCAGTAGGGTTGGATTTTTCAACATCGGCAACACCAATACCACACTCTAATAATAAGGTTTTCAAAGCCACAAGCTTTGGAGCGTGCTTGATGTCATGTAAACCTTGACCAGTCTGTTTCAGATATTTCATCACATCATGATATTGAGGATGAGCTTCAGATAACACTAAAGAAGGATGGTTACACAATTTTCTCATATACTGTAGTGCTTGGAAAATGTGTGTTTTCTTCTCAGCAGCTTCAGCGATTTGAATATCTTGCTGAACAATGTTTTTCTGCTTCTTAGCAAAATCATTGTACAACTGCTTTTGTAGATCACCCATCTGACAGTAATAATCTTGAATGATCTTTGGTGGTAAATCTGACAAAACTTCCTCTTTCAAACGACGTAACATAAATGGTAAGACTTGTTTGTGTAAAGCTTCCAATGCTAATGCACCCGCTTCTTGTTCTTTTGATGAGGTTTTTGAGTTTCTTGAAGCTGCAATTGGTTTAGCAAACTTCTCATGGAATGAACTTTCAGTACCCAAGAAACCAGGCATCAAGAAATCGAACAATGACCATAACTCTAGAACATTATTTTGAATTGGTGTACCTGATAGAATCAATCTATGATTGGCTCTAATTCTTTTCACAGATTTTGTCAGTTTGGAATTAGAGTTCTTAATGATATGACCTTCATCCAAAATACAATAGTTGTAATCCTTTGTAGATAGGAACTCAATATCGTTACGAACAACATCGTAAGAAGTGACGATAATATCACAAGTGGATAAACTTGGTCGTATTCCGCTTCTGACAGAAGGACCACCAGCATAAACAACAACGTTCAAAAATGGTGAATATTGATTGAATTCTTGTTCCCAATGACCAGTCAATGAAGGAGGACAGATAATCAAAGTAGGCAATGGTCTTGTCTCCATTGATTTAGTGACTTTATAATCCTCACTTCTCATATGATGATCACTGGCAATAATACAAATGGTTTGTAATGTTTTACCCAAACCCATATCATCACATAAGATACCGTGTAGATGGTACTTATTCAAGAATGCTAACCAGTTGACACCTTCTTGTTGGTATTTTCTTAAGGTTGCACGAATAGCGATTGGTAATTCAAATGGTTTTGATTTACTTGGATCCATCATTTGTGAGATAAATTCACGCTCTTTTTCTCTACCTTCTAACAAATCTTTAGGAACATCTTCAGGATCAGGTATACCAGCTTCTAATGGAACTAGTTTGATGATTGAAGCAAATGTTGTAGTAGCCAACACACGAACATCCTTATCAGGATCACTCATACGACCTAAAACTGGGACAATCAAAAAGATGACATAAGGCAAAATCTCAACTTCCATAGATGTTGATAAGTGATAGATAGCTTCAATACCACCTTGACGATCTGTGATATCACCGGCATTGTTCAATAGTGGTAGAACTGATCTAACGATGAATGGAATTGTCTTAGATGGTGAGATTTTAGCCAATGTGGCCAATGTTCTAGCTGCTGAAAATCTGAAAACAGAGTACTCAGATCTCAATGAATTTAATAATGCAGGTAGAACACCAAATAAGGTTTTGTGTAGGTCCACGTCAAATGTTGGAGCTAAAGTGTTTAAAACTGATAAACCATCAATCAAAGCTTGACCGACTGTATCATCTTGAATGTCATTGACTGCTTTTTCAGCAACGTTATTCAATGGTGTGAAAATAGTGGTTTCTAATTGTGGAACTTTGGCGAAAATATCAGCTTTAAAGATTGAAATTAGACTTTCAAGTGCTAACCTGGAACCTCTTCTTTGTAAAAAGGCTATATGCAAAGTCTGTTCGTAAGCTGCAAGATCCTCGATGTGTTCTTCTTTTCTTAATGTTAGAATCTCGGTCTTTATTAGTTTACTAGAAGAGAATTCTGGAACTTCAGAGGTATCAACACACAGGAATGCACAAAGGTTTTTAACAATCTTATCAGAAACATTTGATTTACCATTCTTGATCAAGAGTTCGATTAAAGAAGCAACGGAAGCAGAAGAACGTCTTTGTAAATCTTCCAATTCTTCAGATTTAACACTTCCCATTAATGATCTGATAATAGGGTTTAATTTCTTTGGTAGTTCTTTCAAAACAATTGCTGTGGATGCATAAGATGCTAAAATTGCTGCTGTTCTCTTTTCCTTTGCATCCCTAGCCTCTTCAATAGCCAGCTTAGTTCTGGACTTGGCGTCTTCCAGAGCTTTGATGGCAGTCATCTTATACATAGAGGACATCGAGTTCAGTAATTTATCATAGTTTTCACCAATGACAGTATCTGCTGTATTGAGACTGAAAGCACCAGGTCCAGCTTCATCTTCACCCTGAACAACAACAGCTAAGTCGGGTATTTTCTTCTGTGGGATATTTCCTTGCTCCACGAAAACTCTAAACAACGAATGACATTGAGTTCTGACGGATTTCAAGGTTGGAACAAGTTCTTTGAAGTTAGGTAACAATGATGGATCAGTCAATGTATCGCTTATTGGACCATAGAATAGATCAACTGCAACTGGAGAAGGTTTCAAACCTCTAGAGGATAATGCTGTACAGTACTCTTCAATCACAACAGCAGTCAATAATCTAGGTGTTGAGTTGGAAACACTTAGGTAACGTTTCAAGAACTCAAGATGAGTTGAAATGCTGGCATCGCCCAAATATGACAAGGTATGACCCAAGGCTTTGGCAGAAGCAATTCTTGTTCTGTAGAAAACTTCAATACCTAATAGGGTTATATCACCGATAATCATTGGACCGTCAATATTAACACGCTCGTTCTCTGGAGCAGGAATGTCTGAAACTTCTTCTTTGACTGGAGAAGGTTTACGTTTTCTTCCACGTTTCTCGGGTGCTTCTTCTTCGACTGGTTCATACTTGGTAACAGATATGAAACCGGATGGTCTTAATAAATAGTTTTGGTTTAGTTGATAGTTGTGTCTTGAAACACCAATTGGGGTCATTAACAAATTGGCCATTGGCTCTATGTGAGCTTTCAATGTTTCATCAAAGTTTATATCAGGTTGTTTTGAAGCTTCAAGCAATAATCTTTCAAAGACTTCTTCAGATAATTTCAGGACTTGTGGACTTTGTTCCAACAACAAGTTCTGGAAAATGAATCTGAATGCTTCCCCATCAATCCAATTCTTTGAGGTCGATTCAGGTAGTGATAACAATGATAGTAATGTATTCAAAACTGATCTTCTAACACTTGTAATAGAATGTCTCAGGAATGGATATAGTTTCGGTATTAGGTTTCTTAAAGAATATTCATCATATTCAGCAGCTTCTTCATTGATAATTTCCAAAACTTCTGGATGGACACAAAGTTTGGATAAAAGATCCATAACTGCACCAATGGAAGCAGACAGATCGTCTTTTAATTTAGTCAAGCAATCCCAAATTGTTGAGATGATAGCTTTGATTGAGTTTCTTCTCAGCTTAACAAACTCATCGGTGATTGGTGTTAAAGTAGCTGCAGCAACAGCTTGAACATCATCATCAGATTCTTTAAGACCATGTAGAACCATCTTCAAAACATCATCTAATAATTCAGTATGTTCGGCAAGAATATCAGTTCTCACACTAACAAGATAACGTAGACCCAACATACCACCATGACTTGCTTCCCAGCAAGGTAATTGTCCCTGAGTGGTAGTTTCTTGAAGAACTAGTTGATCCAATGCTTTGAAAACTTTAAGTACAGTTGTGGAATCAAGGTGTATTAGTAAAGCAGCAAGTGTTTGAGCAGCAGATTCTCGTACTGGTGCAACGACTGTATCATAAACGTAATCACCGAATCTATCCAATGCAAATAGTGTCAATAGTCTTGATGCTAGATCTTCCAAAATTTGTGTATTCTTTGCATTATTCTCTGCTAAAGATCTTCCTTTAATTCTACCAGCACCTTTACCTTGTTTCTTTATAAGTTCTCTTAGGCCTAGAACAGCACCATGTCTTGTTTCCCAACTTTCAGAGAATATATCGACAATTAAAAGTTCATAAACACCTTGGAAAGGCCACACCAGGTCAGCAACTTTGGAATGTTCAGATAAAATAGGAGGAATCTCTGGAGCTTTGGTTTCAAGTACTAGTTTGTTACCTCCAGCTTGAGATGTGATATCGACATTGGCCAATTGATTTCCGTTGACTTCGTTGCCATTAGATGAGCCGTTTCCGTTGAGGTCAGTGTCTTCTTCAACAAGCTTTCTTGAAACCGAACTCTGAGATAAGTCCACAGCTTTAGGTTTGGCTGAACCTGTTTTAGCGACTCTTTTGGCTTTTCTCTTTGCCATTGCTTTTAGTCTAGCATTCGAGATAGCTGACCCGTTAGGATCGGGGCTAGGTGATGCTGATTTTAAATCTTTGGGTAGTTCTGACTTAATCCCGTCTTCTGACTTCACTGTGCCTTCGTTTGGTTCCGATTTCAAGTTAGATTTCTTTTGAGTCAATTTTGGTTTCTTAGCAGCATCAACCACCTTTGGATCTTCTTCAACAGAACATGACAGAAGTTTTTTTCCGGTTTTAAGAAGTTCAAACAGACTCCATTGGTCTAATGATGTGTAATTAGAATCATTTTCTATAGATTTAATCTCATCGATGGCATCTTCCAGCTTAATTTGAGCTTCTGTCAGTTCTTCAACTTTGACATCACCATTTGTATCTTCATCATGCTCATTAGGGTTCCAAAGTGGAGCATGGGATACTATACCGCCGAGAGCTCTAGCAGCAGCAGTTCTTGTTTCCCATTTCTTGGAGTTAAGATAAGGGTAAACTCTACTTAAAAGATTCAGCACTTCTTCTGGGTGAGCCTTTGCCAAGTCACTCAGCTGGTCTGCAGCAGTGTTTCTAATGAACGGGGTGGAGCCCGTGTCTAGAAGAACCACCAAACGCTCTAACCTGGACATTGATACAGGGCGTCTATTTGTCTATTTGTGTTTGGTGATGGTTATTATAAAAGGTTTGTTTTGATTTTACGTAATCAAATCTAGGGGGTGTTTGGATGTTGATTACTATCTGTTTTCGAGATTAGTTTTAGAGGAAATTTGCGATGGTTTTTATACAAAAAAATTTGCGAGCCTTAGACGTCGCGGACAGTGCAAGATGCGCTGAAATTTTAGTGAAATTAGGCAGTGAAGGCGTTTTAAAAAGGTTGCTAATTCTGCAAATTCGAGTTGGACATTATACAATAGGTTAGGTCTCTTATCTGGACTTGACCTGGACATTGTTCGCAAAACGTAGTTGAACATGTTCATTTTAGGCACGTTATTGTGTACGCTGCTTGGTTGGCGTTTTTTGCCCTCTGCTTGATATGCAGTAAATTTCGCGTTTCCATAAGTAAACAAACTGCAAATATGATTTACCGTGGGTGGCACTGGCTGATCTTGTTTAGTTCATCACTGAAGCCTCGTGTAACTTGTAACTATCAGCTTTTGCACAGAAGACATCCGTCATGATCTTAGTTTGGATTCCTCCAGGCTTACTTCCTGCCTTAGTGGTCTCTACGGAGTTACCATGCTATCTTACAATCTATACAATATAGGGGGACACAATATTCACATAATTAGTGTGATTGACTGTGTTCTTTGCCACCAGTCTTCGTTAAATTCAATACTTCGCCTCATAGTGTCTCTAGTTAGAATGATAATAGTGTGTAATTCTCACAAATGTTGTGTTCTCTATTATCAATCATTGAATAAATCATGGGATGGATTCTCCATCCCGTCTTTCGAGATGTCTTGTAATGTATACTAGTAGTAATAGTTTTGCTAAAGTCCTAAGATGTTGGTCTCCATTCAGCTACTACTTCAGTATGATAACCTTAACGTGCTGAGATCCGCTACCATACCAGTTAAAGATGTAACAAAGTTTAGTCAGTTAGTTGCCATGGGTTGTCAAATAGTAAGCACTTAGGACTGTTCCATTTCATAAATCATGAAGTTTCTAGTTGCATGTGGTGCCACTACCTGGGCCTACACCTGCTATACAGTATTAAGAAGCCTCTACCCGACCATTTGCGGCTGAGTTCCCCTTCTCTACCCGTCATGGCCGTATACGGAATGGTTACGGTGCACTTTGCTATCGGGCTAAAAATTCGCGGTGTCGCGAAATAAGGAGAAAAGTGGCCGTCACAGATGTCTGGGTGTCCCTGGTGTAGTTTTCATACCGTTCTGAATTGTGCACTAGTTCCTGAGTCTGTCCTTTGTACAATAAAAACAAATATGAATTTTTCACTTTCAAGCTATTAACACTTGAGAACATCAATCATCAACACAAGTCAATATGCCACGTAAGTAGTGATACTCAAGACAAAACACACACACAATCAAAATGTCCTGCCACTGGTTGTCTTTTCGAAGATACTACGCAGTTGATGTTTATACATAAGAGGTTCGGGTCCTCCTTTTGTTCTTTCATATGAAGTTTTTTTTTCTCCATATAATAAACTTCATGAAGCAAATGCTTTTTTATTAAAAGGCGTTTGTGGATCACTAAATGAGCTAAACGTTGCCCTGAATTCCCGACACTTCAGTGGCAATTTTCATTTTAGTGGGAAAGTTTTCTGATTAACATTTATACAAACATAGGGTTCTTTATTTCAAGTTTCTTTGTTACTGTTATTGTTTCTACACTGTTACAGATACTTTTTTATCGTTATGATACTAAAGTGGTTACGATCCTTATACGTTATCGTGATATGGATCAGCCATGTCCGTCAACAACGAGACTTTGACCCTCTGGATACCCAGAAATACTGAACCTAATCATTGTTTGTGTCATGACGAAACTTTTCTACTATTTGAATAGGCTTTATTTAATGAATGAATATGAGACATTGTTCTCTAGACCAGAACATCAGTTTTTTGCGACGTCAACCATCATCTTATGTAGATTGTTCAATCACTATTGAACTCAAACAAAATTCTAACAATTTATATAAATAGGTGCTCCAAGAACTTACTCTAAAACTTACTCCGTTCCAAAACGTCCATACGAATTAGCTCGTTTAGATGCTGAATTGAAATTAGCTGGTGAATTCGGTTTAAAAAACAAACGTGAAATTTACAGAATTAACTTGCAATTATCTAAAATTCGTCGTGCTGCTCGTGACTTATTGACCAGAGATGAAAAAGATCCAAAACGTTTATTCGAAGGTAATGCTTTGATCAGACGTTTAGTTCGTGCTGGTATCTTATCTGAAGACAAAAAGAAATTAGATTATGTTTTAGCTTTAAGACCAGAAGATTTCTTGGAAAGAAGATTACAAACCCAAGTTTACAAATTAGGTTTGGCTAGATCTATCCACCACGCTCGTGTTTTGATTGCTCAAAGACACATTGCTGTTGGTAAACAAGTTGTTTCTATCCCATCTTTCATTGTTAGATTAGACTCCCAAAAACACATTGACTTCGCTAAGACCTCTCCATTCGGTGGTGCCCGTGCTGGTCGTGTTGCCAGAAAACGTCAAGGTAACTCTGAAGAAGCTGCTGAAGATGAAGAATAAATTATTTCTTGATTGATTGATCTAAGAAATACTTTGTTTGTTCATGGTTGGTGTCTAATTGGATCTTGTATATATGATTGAAGATTAGACATTTACTTTGTGCCATTAAGATAAAAAAACAAAGCCTGTAGCTTTTAATGTTCTCTGTATACTAGATATTTATAATGATTTCAAATTCCCTTTATGATTAAAAAAAACTCTTTGTAGCTTTATCTACAATTAAAGCTTATAAATAGTTGGATTATAAATGGACAACGAGTCTCTCTGTGTCTCTTTCTCTCTGTCTCCTAGTACTTTGACACATCTTTATATAGGTGCTTAATGCTTATGTAATTTTTCATATCTTTTTTTTGAGCTTCTCATCTCGAAAAATTTTAGTGAAGCACACCACCGAAAGAAGAGCCATTTACTGAGCAGCAGCCGGTTACAAGTTGGAAGCGTTGGTCACTAGGCACATTGGTCGTTATTGGTGTCTTTACTTAACATACCTATCATAAATAATCTACCGAAAAGCAGGATTTAGGGGATCTGAGTAATAAAGAACTAGAAGTGTTTCATATATCATCAGTTGCTTATTAGACGCATTATCAGTACTAAGCATCACTTCTAACAATAGAACATAATACATTAATATACTTCATACCTTGGGAAAACTTCACATACATAGATCACAAACACACATAGACATCCACAACCATGGCTCAAAATAGACTACAAACTCTTGAACAAGAGGCCAAAGAATCAGCACCATACCTGGCGAGTGATGAAAAATCAGCAGTGCTGAAAGATTCTGAACATTCTACAAACCCAAAACACCAACATGGACAGAAAGAAGTGAAACCATGGGTGCATTTCGTTGCTGGTGGTATTGGTGGTATGGCCGGTGCAGTATGTACGTCTCCCTTCGATGTTGTGAAGACAAGATTACAGAGTGATGTTTATAGATCTAGTTACCAACATGCTATGAAATCTCAAAATATAGTGCTTCAAGGTGCCCAACATTTCAAAGAAACCTTCAACATCATAAACAACGTTAGAAAAGTCGAGGGTTTCAAAGCTCTTTTTAAAGGTTTAGGACCAAATTTAGTTGGTGTTATACCTGCTAGATCTATCAATTTCTTCACATATGGTGTTGGAAAAGAATTCATATCTAAAAACTTCAACAATGGACAAGAAGCTACATGGGTGCATCTATCTGCTGCTTTCGCTGCTGGTATTGCCACATCTACCGCAACTAACCCAATTTGGCTAGTGAAGACAAGATTACAACTGGATAAAGCATCAGCTAAAGTTTATAAGAATTCATGGGATTGTATAAAATCAGTCTTGAAATATGAAGGAATCTCTGGTTTATACAAAGGTTTGACCGCATCATATCTTGGATCTGTTGAAAGTACACTACAATGGGTGTTATATGAACAGATGAAGAGTATAATTTCTGAAAAATCTAGAAAGAGAGAGTTGGAAGGCCACGGTAAAACAACAACAGATGCCATCCTTGAATGGGGTGCAAGATCCGGTTCAGCTGGGTTTGCTAAGTTCATTGCATCACTAATAACGTATCCTCATGAAGTTATTAGAACTAGATTAAGACAAGCACCATTAGAAGGTGGGAAATTAAAATACACTGGTGTTGTTCAATGTTTTAAACTAGTTGTGAAGGAAGAAGGTTTGGCTGCTATGTATGGTGGTTTAACTCCACACTTATTGAGAACTGTTCCTAATAGTATCATTATGTTTGGTACTTGGGAACTGGTGATCAAATTATTATCATGAATTGCGTTTATTTAATGATTATCTTGTATATAAAGAATTGATGTAAATAGAGAATTATATTGCATGTAGAAAATGGTGGATGGTGGATCGTGGGAAGTCTACATTTATAGACCATTAACGAATATCATTTACATAATCTTATATAAACACAAGGTTAGAATGTACCTTGATGCATAAACTTGAGTATATCGTTAACAGTGTGTGTAGGTTTTTCAGAAACTTCAGTAGTAGTATCAGTTTTAAAATCATTATCCAAGAAATTGAAGTCATCTCTTAATTCCACAGCTTGTTTCAAGGCCCATTTAGTCAACTCTTCATCATCTTTCAACAGTATGTCTGTAGATTTGGCCTTTGATTCATTTATCCAATCAAAGACTTCTGGAGATGCTTTTTTTCTTAATAGTGTTGTTAACAGACCTTCTTGTTCAGATGTTGGAAATTGGGGGAGAGGATAAACCACTGTTTTCTCTAAAATATCAGTATAATCCGATAGTGTTGATGATAACGATGCAAGTTGTGTGAGAATGATGTTGAACTGGTTCTGTAGAGAGACCCAGTGAGGTAATTGTGGTGATTTGACTTCTGTTTGTAGTTTACTGAGTGAATGATTTAACTGTGTCAGTCTAAGACGTAATGACTCTAAAGCTTCCACAGGAACGCCTGAAAAATCGTAGTTTGGTTGTTCTTTCTTTTCTGTGGCCTGCATTTCTGTATATCTCCCTCTATTATCTCTCTTTGTCTTATTAAATCTTTGTTGAAGAAGGTGTTTTGTGCTATCTATTTCTTCAGTAGTTTTGTTGTTTATGTGATTCTTTTTCATGATTTTTTATTTACATAATTAATGAAAACACCATCTCATTAACAATTGATTAATACTGTTCATTAAAATACACATAAATATGGCCAAAGGAAGCGGATTGAACGTTGCAGAACAGGAGAGTGAGTTACTTTGATGATATAATTCAGTCATTGTCAAGAATACTGACCACTTTTTATACAGGAAGAAAGCAAAAGGCTAAAGAAATAAAGAAGGTTAAAGAACAGAGGAATAAAGAGAAACTAGAGAAACTTAAGCAGGCTGACCCACAACGTCTACTAAAGAGACTTAATGATTTATTACTTAAAAAGGAACAGAACAATGGTCGTTTGATATATAATGAGCAGAAATTACTGGATAATTTACAGAAAGATATAGAGCTTATAAAGAAGCATAAACTTGATAATGGAGCATTTACATCATTACCCAACACAAATGTGACTTCAGAAGAACAAGGAAAAGAAGAAAAAGAAGACAAACAAACTCAGAAGCAAGATGATAGTCAATTGGGAAAGAAAAGTATATTTTATGATCCAGAATGGAATCCATTGGGGATTGCACCTGAAGGTATGCAAAATATAGAATATCCATTAAAATCACCATTCAATCATGAATCTGATGAATCTATCAAAAATATTCCATTACCTTCCTCACCTCCTCCAAAGTTCTTCAAACATGATCTTGTGAAGACTGTTTATGAGAAACAATCATATGACCAACCTGTTACTACACATATAACAACTAGTACGAAATTCATACCTTCCACTATAAGGCAGAAACAGCTACTGACGGTACAGGATAAAGATGAGAAGCAAGAGGAAAGGGCTGATGAAGATATAGATGAAGAGTTTGGAGAGTATGCTTCAGAAGAAGAAGAAGCTTTAAAAGGTATAAAACGGAAGCATGAAGAGATATAAATATGGTTAGATAGAAAGGGTATATATAAACTACGGATCTGTATAAAAACATGACTCTTGAGTATATAATTTCATGAAAAGTTGTTTTCTTTAAACAACAATTTATTTTTTTTATCATAAACATTTCTAAAGCTGTGTTGAATATTTAGAATCATATCTTATGTGTGTGTGTTTTTGTCTCTAATTGTTCTACTTGATTTTTAGTAAAAAAGGTTCTGAAAATCACCTGTGTTCCTCACCATCACTAAAAATCAAGGTTTACCCTTGGATCTTTACAAAAGATAATTAAATTTATTTAGCAGCAGCAAATATTTTTTCAATTTCAGCAACAGATTCTTGTAAAACTTTGTCTTGGAATTTTGGGTTAGCTAATTCTTTTTCAACTTTAGCAATGACTGAAGAAGTTAATTGTTGTTGTTCTAATTGACGAACAGAAGCTTCGTATCTAACCCAAGAATCTAAAACGGCTTTAGCTTCATGAGCTAAATCAACTTTTTGTTTCAATTCAAAAGCTTTAGCTTCTAATTCAACGGTTTCTTTTGAAACTTCGAATAAAACTTTAGTAGTATCAACAACATCTTTTAATTCAGAAACAGAGTCGATTCTTTGTTTAACAGCTTCAACATGTTTAACTCTTGAAGAGTTCAAGATATCAGTAACGGATTGAACTCTTGAATCAGCCCAATCTTTGTATAATGGACCAACAACTTTAGCAACAATGGCAGAGAAGGCAACAAAAGTACCTAAAAGAATGGATTCTTCATTCAAAACGTATAATTCGTTAGAAATAGCATAAACTGAAGCAGCAGTGGCAGTAGCTAAAATACCAGTTTTGGATAAAGCAGAGTTACCTGGTAAAGCATCAATGATTGAAGTAGCTTTTTGTTGTTCTGGGGTTTGGGTGGATAGACAACGGATACCAATTGGTTGTTGACGTAAAGCAAAAGCAGCTGGACGAACAGCTTCATATAATTGTTAGTACAAGATTCCCCTATTATGGTTCCTTTTTTAACGTGTGTGTGTTGTAACGAAACACCCTTTATTTATATAGGTCTTAAAATTATAACCAATAGTACTAAAAAGTTGAGAAAAAGACCTAAATAAACGTTGGGTTCCACACAATTCAACGAAACATACCTCTTGAAGTTAATTGACGTAAACTCATCGTATAAAACACTAAGCTTAAGATCTAGATCTTGTCCAAGGGGTGATTTTTACACTTGTTTTTTTTTCCATACGAAAAAAAATGTCCATTTCTGAAAATTCCGGAAATTGGCCAATCAAATTGCTCCGTCTGCTTAGGTAAGCATTTACATATAAATAGTGTGGAAACTAGCTGATAAAAAGAGCTGCCTGTTTGAGGAGTCAATTGCGTGTTTAATGAGCTTGTTACAGATTGAATGGTTATGTGGAGCTTTTTCTAGAGGGCGTGTTTCATATATTGCCATTTTACTACAAAGTTATTAGTTGAAACAGGCGTCCTAGACTTCCTAATCCGGTAAGAGAGCTATAAGTATGTCTATACATACACTATATTACAATTAGATACTCATCAAAGTGTATATTTAAACAACCAATTCATGTGATGGCTTCCATATCTGTAGCGTGTTATCATTTGAAACAGATGCGATCATCAATTCGTCATTTGGGTTCCAATTGAAATCATTAACACCTAATAAATGACCACCATGTTTAAACACCAATTGTTCACCATTTGGTTTTGAAAGGTCCCAGATATTCACCAAGTTATCGTCCAATCCTGCACTCGCTAATAAATTAGGTCTTGATGGATTGAACTGTAAAGAGGATGTTGTTCCTTGATGTGCGTTCTTAATGGTTATTGATGGTTTGGTTGTGTTCCTTAGATCCCATATGTTCAAATCACCAGTTGAATCAATGGTTGATAGTATGAATGAGTTTTGGTAGTTGAATGATAATGCATTGATACCATTTGTATGGAAGTTAGAAGATGTTGATGCCTTTGGATTATCTAATGATCTTTGATCGAATATCTTGACGATGTTATCCTCACCAACTGTACCAAATATTGAGTCGTGTAATGGGTTCCATTGAACATCGTTTGTTCCGTTTTGGTCAGAGGTTATGGTATGGAGTGATTGTAGATCTTGGCCTGATTTGAAAGTTGTGATATTCCATATCTTGGTTGCTCCATCCATAGAACCACTCAGTAGTAAGCCTTCTTTTAGATTATTCCAACTTAGTCCAAACCCTTCTTTTGTATGTTCCTTCAATCTAATATCGTATTTGAAATCATTTGAAGCAGTAGATGGATATTTTGTCTTATCAAAGATATGTATTTCTCCCAAGTTATTGATAGTAGAGATTAAATCTGGATTATGTGGAGACATACGTGCTCTGTTCACATCTTCATTATGTAGTAAAGTTTGATCGACTTTGAAGGATGAGTTTGAGTAAGAAGATTGGAATTCGTTCAACGTGTGATCAAACTTATCCAAAGAGACTTCTTCTATTGAACTTTTCGTGTTGATATTACCGATTTGAAGATGGATTGGGAAGTCTGATGAGGTATACGTTGAAGTCAACAATCTGTATTTGGTGGAGTTTGATAGATTACTTTCTTTATCTGGAAAGAACTGTACTGTGAGCGATGGCCATACCAAGTTATTTGTGTTCAGGTAATCATATAGGTGTATTGAATTCAGTTTCCAATTTCTATATTGTTCTTGCACTGATTCATCAATCGGACTAGAATCAGCAATGTGTTGTTCCTGGTCGTCTAGGACTATTGAGTTGTCCATCTTTGCATATGAGTTGTCTAGGATAGTCTAGTACTTTGACAGTATTATTGTATTTAAACTCGTTAATTTTTCCAACACGTAAAATATCAAAAAGCTCATAACCAACGCGTCATGAAAAATATAAAGAAGACAAATAAATAGAGAAATAAATAGAGAAAAAACTAGTAAATAAAGGTAGAATAGATGGGTTGTATATAGGCAGATATATGGTTGTAACTACATATTATTCAGGAAATAAACGACATTAAACAAATTAACAAAATATACATATCTAAGCCCATTCTTTGAACTTGTTGATTAAACCATTAGTAGAAGCATCATGGGTAGAAACTAGAGTAGCATCATCCAATTCTTTACCAATGGCTTTAGCAAGAACTTTACCCAATTCAACACCCCATTGATCGAAGGAGTTGATGTTCCAGATGGCACCTTCGGTGAAAGTAACGTGTTCGTAGTAAGCAATCAAAGCACCTAAAGCAGCTGGAGTGATTTTTTGAGCCAAGATAGAGGTGGTTGGTCTGTTACCACTGAAGATTTTGTGTGGGACTAAACCACCTTTAGCACCTTCAGCTTCGACTTGAGCGGCATCTTTACCTTTCAATAGAGCTTCAGATTGAGCGAAATAGTTGGAAGCCAACATTTTTTGGTGTAAGTTGTTTTCAATTGGGTTGTGAGATTGAGCAGCAAGGATGAAATCAGCTGGGATGGTTTTAGTACCTTGGTGGACCAATTGGAAGAAAGAATGTTGGGCATTGGTGGCTGGTTCACCGAATAAGATAGAACCAGTGGAGTAATCTGTGAAGGTGTTACCTCTGGTGACTGATTTACCATTAGATTCCATGGATAATTGTTGTAAGTAAGCAGGGAATCTATGTAAGTATTGATCGAATGGAGCAACTAAATGAGTTTGAGCATCAAAGAAGTTGTTGTACCAAACACTTAATAAACCACCAAGAATTGGGATGTTTTCTTCAAGTGGAGTTTCAGTGAAATGTTTATCAACGGCTTCAGCACCTTTTAAGAAGTTTTCAAAGTTTTCGTAACCAATGTATAAGGCAACAGAGGTACCAATGGCACTCCAAACAGAGTAACGACCACCAACCCAACTTTCAAAACCAAACATGTTTTTAGTATCGATACCGAATTTAGCAACTTCTTCAGCGTTAGTTGATAAAGCAACGAAATGTTTAGCAATATCATCTTGTTTAGCTTTAGATAAGAACCAAGATTTAGCAGAGTTAGCATTGGTGATAGTTTCAGCAGTGGTGAAAGTTTTTGAAGCAATTAAGAATAAAGTAGTTTCTTGGTTCAAGTTCTTCAAAGTTTCAGCAATGTGAGTACCATCAATGTTGGAAACGAAGTGAACGTTCAAGACATCACCAGAGTAAGCTTTTAAAGCTTCAGTGACCATAACTGGACCTAGATCAGAACCACCAATACCGATGTTAACAACATCGGTGATTTTAGAGCCGGTGTAACCTTTCCATTCACCAGAACGAACTTGGTTAGTGAATTCTTTGATATGTTGTAAGACAGCATCGACTTCTGGAGCAACGTTCTTACCATCAACGTATAATGGTTTGTTTGCTCTGTTTCTTAAAGCGATGTGGTAGACAGCACGGTCTTCGGTAGAGTTGATGTGTTCACCAGCAAACATGGCGTTTCTTAAGGATTCGACATCGGCTTGTTTGGCCAATTGGACCAATTGAGCAAAGATCTCATCATCGATCAAGTTCTTTGAGAAATCAAACAAGATTTTTGAACCGTCAAAGTTGGTGAATTCTTTAGCGTATTTGTTGAATCTTTCAGAGTCTTTAGCAAACTCTTCGGTAACTTTTAGAGATTTACCCTTTGATTCGTACAATTGCTGTAGTTGCTTGTAGGCTGGTAGCTCGGTGGATAGATTGAATTGTGAGTAGGACATTTCAGGTGGTTTTTGCGTTAGTTCTTGTTCTAATACAGACAAGTACAAGTACAAGTAACAATTGGCAAGTACGTTTAACAGTGGGAGAATCGGGGGTTTTAAAGCGCCTTACAAATTTATCACCAGACGGAAAACAGTGAGTCGGCCGAACAAAGAGAGTCCCGGTGCATTACATAAACACATATGCTGTTAACTAACACTTAATAAGCGTGGATGGCACCATCACCATCACCATAGTTAATCATAATTATAAGTAGTCAGATGTTGTCCACCAGCTTCTCCAGCTGCTGCATCTTCTCGCTGATGTCCTCGAACTCCTGTCCCACCACGCCCCCGTCCACGCTCTGCTCAATCTGCTTCATCTGGCCCAGTATCCGGAGCTGTAGTTCACGTACTTTCTCGCTCTGCCCATCCAGACGTCGCTGGCTTCCACCAACAGCACTCTCACTCATCCGTTTGACATCGTCCAGCACATCGATCTGTGTCCACAGCTTGTCCTGGTAGTCCACTGGTGCCCGTGCGCTGCCCAGTTCTCTCGACGTGTTCTCGCCTCCTTCTATCTCGTCTGTGTCTGTCTCCTTGATGTTGGAGGTGGTGCTCACTGGCCGGTAGTAGTAGCTACTGCCCTCTGTATATTCGGTATTGCCGGTATTCGCTGTGTTTGCTGTGTTTGCTGTGTCTGTGTGGTAAATACGCAGTTCTGGAATGTCGCTCATCTTCACTGTGTCACTCTCTGTTCTTTGGACTGTTCTCTGTTTATAGTGTTTATCAGTAGTTTGTTGGTGTGTTTTGTATGGTGTTTCTCTTTTATTTGTTTTTCATTTTCATATACAAAAACATCTTTATTAACGTCACTACAATACAATACAAATAAATATATATATACACTAAATTAAGAAACATGAGAACGATACCGTGGAGGAAACTGCTCTATGTGAAACAGCCGTATCCGGACAACTACGTGGACAACTCCTTTCTTTCGCAGTTGAAAAGAAACTCAACAGTACAGAAGTACTCATACTGGAATCTGTGCTCTCATTTTGGGCTCATCTCACTCCACCTCTCAATAATTGCATCGGTCTACATCGTCTTCTTTGGCCTTTACAAATCTAACTGGGACCCTTATATCCCTGTTTCCCTGTCCACACTCATACCAATAACCCTTTACTCTTTATATTCCTACCATTCCCCAGAAACTATCCATCAATCAGTGGTATTTAAATCATCACTGGTAATAACACTATCCATATTGACATTATCACCAGTTTTAAAATCATTATCTCAATCAACTTCATCCGACTCCATCTGGAGTTTATCATTCTGGTTAACCATCTTAAACATCCTACTCAATGATTATCAATTTGAGTTAAAAAAAGAGAAAACACCATCAATTCTCAGCACAAACATCATCATTGCCATTGTTATCATATTAGCATCAAGATTAAAATCATCAACATATGTCTTTTGTTTCATTCTCTTTTCATTCGAAGTTCTTGCATTATTCCCAATTTTTGATATTTGGCTACGTCAACATTACAACACCTTACACAACATACTCATATTGACACTCCATATACTCGTTAGTATATTTATTTATACAATTTCACAAAATGCTATGATCTTGGTGTTTTGGAACTTGATCCATATATCTATCTTTACACTTGCACCAATCTACTTCCTCATACTGCAACAGTATAAAGATGAATTACAAGGACCTTGGGATCCAGCAAAACCAGTACTCATATAGCTAACTCTTAATGTTGACATTTAATGTTAACTTTAATATACTTTAAGTTCATTTGTTTTCTTATAAAAATACAATTTCATTTATTCATGTACTGATCACCCACGGAAAGCACCAGCTGCTAAACATAAGTTACCTCTGGTGAAATGTACTTTATACACTGGTGTTCTCTTTGTAAAAAATGAAGCTAAATGATCCGCTGTTGGAATAATTTCTTTACGTCTTCTAGCTTCTTCAACTTTATCCTTGTTTTGTAAATTCAAAGTACTTGTATCATCATTCAAACTTGGGAATTTCTCTTCTGGTAATGGACCAGCTTCTGGTGTACCTCTTTTAATATCCCAAACTCTAACTGAATTATCAGCACCACCACTTACCAATATTGAACCTTCTTGAGCAAATTGTAATGAATAAATCGATGCTCTACCATGACCTCTCATAGATTTCAAACGACGACCAGATCCAATATCCCAGATGTTTATAATAGAATCCTCACCTGCTGAAGCTAACCATCTTCCATCTGGTGAAACGGCCATACAATTAATAGCACCAGTATGACCATTGAAAATTCTAATTGAATTACCTTTTGAAACATCCCACATTCTACAGGTCTTATCTGATGAACCTGTGAAAACATAAGTGGAGTTAGGATGGAATTCAACAGTATCAACATCATTCAAATGACCAGCAAAGATTCTCAAAGGATAAATATGATCACAACTCCATAATCTAGCAGTTTGATCATGTGAAGCTGTAGCGAAATAATGACCAAATGGAGAGAATTTCACATCCCAAACTGGATGGTTATGTCCTTTATAGTTCACTAATGGAGTATATGTATCCAAGGACCAAAGTTTAACAGTCTTATCCTCACTTGATGATAATAAATATCTGTTATCTGGACTGAATGATAATCCATAAACAGCACCACTATGACCTATTAATTTTCTTGAATTATCATTGTTGAATTTATCTTTAGGTAAAACAGATTTTAATGGAGATCCATCTAATGACCAAATTTTAATGAAACTATCTTGGAACCCTCCAGCAATTAACGTAGAATCATCATTGAATTCTAATGTTGTTAAATCATCATTTGTGTTATGGAATGTATACATACAAACACTTGGCGCACTGACTTGGAAAGAATCAAGTTTGATTTTATCTCTTGATTCCTTGATGGCTAATACTTCTCTTTTGACGTCAATTGCAGTTTTAGGAGGTAATGGTAATGTTTCTCTTGCAGGTGAATCAGAAGTTGTTTCAATCTTAGCTTTGAATTCATCCACAAGTAATCCATTCTTATTATTAGCATCTTTTTCATCTCTTCTTTGTAATTCCAATTCAACTTCTTTGGTAAATTCAGGATCAGGAGGTAATGCACCTAATTTAACTGGTTCAGAATTAAATCTTTCAATCTCATTGACATTCTCCCCAGCTCCAATTATACCATCGTTCAAAGCACCTTCATCATTTTCACTTTTTTGAAATTCATTATTGGTAATAATAATAGGTTTGATGTATCTATTTATCAAACTAATCAAAGTTGAACCACCAGTTGCTTCATTTTCATGAAGGAAATATAATAATAAATTCAATGAAGTTCTTGTAACATATAACACATAATTATTTTTCTTGTATAATTGAGCCAGCTCATTCTGTTCCAAATGATCAGGAGATGCTATCCCACTAAGCTTACTGATTTCTGAACCATGAAGAACTTCATGATCTGGACTGAATTTTTGAAAGAACTTTCTTGCTAAAACTGTACTGTTCTTACCAACTAAATCCAAAAAACAATGAACAAAAATAGGATATAAAACCCTGTATAATTCAGGTCTATATATATCCAATGAACTTTCAACCCATTTTCTCAATATTGAATATCCTCTTTCATATGATTCAGGATTGATCTTTTCGATATTTGTAAGATTCCCTGGTGTAGAATTACCACGATAATCAGTTATAGGTGTTCTAGAAACTGAAGATTGAATTTGTGGTAATGGTGGTGTTGGTGTATGAGAACTTTCAACTCTCAATAAAGCCTCTGTTTTATGATACCCTTTTTTATTCAAGTATTCCAACACGATTCTATTCAAATCTTGAGCTGAAAACTGTTGACCAGCTCTCTTTTGTTGTGCTTGAGCCTGTGCTTGTGCTTGCGCTTGAGCCTGTGCCTGGGCTTGTTGTTGTGTTGTTGGTGTTCCTGTGGCCTGAGGCTGACCCGGTGTGGATTGTGGTCGTATGTTATTGTTTGGTATTTGTGAGTTGACTGGGGTACCGTCTTTTGATGACATTGTTCTCAGGTATTTATTTTAGACTAGTTGAAGGATAATCACAAAGTGATTTTTCGTGGATTTGATTAAAACTGAATACAATCTGTTGATCAAAACAGTTCCAATTGATTGATATAAGTTAAAAACACGCGCGAAACAAATAGTTCCTGACCTGTCACTACTTCGATTACGTTGAATTGTTTGTTGATGTTTTTCAATTTTCTACTGTTTTTCGAAAAGTACACTCAGATTATGTCATCACACCAAAACTTTTTACACTTTAACAATTTTAGCATAAAAATATGAATAAATGATTGGTAAATCACTTCTTGATAGTGGTGGTTGTTTCGAGGAGCTCTATTCAACATACCTCTTAGTTTTTAGGAGATTTGGGTAATAATTGGAGTAAAGAAAGACATGTAGGAACCTTTTAAAGATTTAAAAAGGTAAAAAAAAGGTCGTACCCGGATTCGAACCGGGGTTATCCGGATCAAAACCGAAGGTGATAACCACTACACTATACAACCCAATTGTGACGTTGAAAAAGTAAAATCACAATATCCTCGCACAACAATATGATACAAACCATACTTGACTAACTTTCCACTCAACGAGACCATAATCAATAATATATCACAAATAAGATACCAACAACTATCTTAAAGTCACCTAAATAGTATCTAGTACTCTATACCTATAACAAACATAGACAAATGGGCACATAAAAAGTCGTTAGATCTCAGTTCGGCGTTTAACTGCTAAACTCGGATATAACACCACATTTGGAACTATAAAACTCTCAATTTCTATGCTGAATCCCTAGAAACTTGGTGACTATAATAATGATATCTGGTGACTACATAACTCCACATTTAAGCACTAAACAAAGACTAATTTTTTTCGATTTTCAAATTTTGAAAAAGCTGGACTAACTCAAAATAATTATTTGGAAAATGAAATTGAGATAATAGACAAACTAAAAAAATTCGAAACTTGTATATATCTAGTAATTATAGACTATTCATATACTACTGCTTTTTCTGAATATTTTAGTCCCAAAATCATGCATTTTTCTCCCTTTACAGGTGAGGAAATTTCCCGTTAAGTTTGCTTTCATAGTGTTATAAAGGTTATCAATATCGAGTAGACTTCGCGACCTGTCACAAAATCAATATAGATATCTATGTACCCATAATGATCGAAAGATATCTATGACTATAATTAGTCTTATGGTGCCATGGATATTTTAATTACACATCCCTATGATAATACAGGGAGTGACATGGTGGGTCAAAAAGACTAGCTCAGCGAGCAAGGGATTTAAATTGAAGATTTCTACACTCAGCTACACCTTGATTACTTAGGATGTCTCAGTTAGTTGATATGATGTTAAATTGTACAATTGTATAATTAGAATACACATAATATCTACGATCAGCAACAAGTATGCAATCTATTTGACTAATATTTTTGTATTAATTTAGCTTGTAATAGTTATTGATTAATTAATTGGGGACTGAACCATAATAGACTTTAATTTCAAGAATAGATATAGTATAATAATGATTCAATATCATAGTAATCTTTCTAATGATTGAAACAACAGTCCAAAAGAAGTATTCTAGTGAGAGTACATAAAACTTCTTTGTTCAGTATAATGGCACTTTTTTCTTAAAAAAATGGTAGCAGATAGATATATGATACAACATGAAACCAAGGGAGAAATGAAACAATGCTAATGTACAAATAGAAAGGTATAACCTTTTCTTTTTTGTGAAATGATGTCCTTATTGTATTGAACAGTATGTCTGTTAATTGACATATTGTAGGATTTGTTGGGTTAGATTGTACATTTCAGCCTTTGGATCATCATATTGTTCATCATTTTCAGCGTAATTGTTGTTGTTATTCTTTGTAGCTTGGAAGTTTTCTTCACCAAGTTTTTTGATAGAAGCTATTATCTTTGTATTATCTTTGATCAATTGAATGATTTTTTGATCTTCACTTTCTAATAATTGAAGAATGGTCCAGAGTGCAATATGTTCAAAAGTTGGATTTTGTGAGTTTAAAAATCTAATTAAGAATCCAACAATACCTTCATTTGGTTTTTCCCAATTAGCTGTGATTTGTTTGTAATCATTCAATCTTGAACATAAGTTAGCTAAAGCAGCAGCAGCATTACCACAAACTTCACCATTTGTGGAGAAAGTTAATGGAATCAACACATCAAGTAATCCTAAAGTTAAAAGTTTATCTTTCAAGTCATCAGCTAAGGCAAGGATTGCAAAACATGCAGAAATTTCACTTTGAACACTAACAGGAGTCTTTAAAACAAGTTCTTTACATTTTAAAACTGCATTAGCTTCCAATAGTTCTAATCTATTTCTTTCAGAACTTGCAGCCAAGTTTCTTAAAGTAGAAACGGCATGACATTGAATTTCTTCAGAGTCGTTATAGTCCAATAATGCAACCAAAGGTTTTAAAAATCCAGCATCAATGATCAAACCTTCATTTAAAGGATGTATAGAAATGTTTCTTATACATGCAACAGCAGCTAACACCAAAGGTTGATGAGATGATTGTAATAATTTGACCAAGTGAGGTAGACCACCGGCTCTAACGATTTCTAATTGATAACCAGCATCAGAAGCAAGATTTCTCAAGGCTAAAGTGGCCTGACATTGGACTCTTGGAGAAACAGAATCCATTAGTTGAACTAGTTGAGTTACTAATCTTGGTTCAGTTTGTGATAGTTTCTTTCTGTTAGCTTCATCGACAGCAATATTAGATAAGGCAGTTGTACAGTAATATTGAACATCAGCATCTTGGGAGGATAATAGTGAAACGAGGACAGGTACTGCACCAGCATTCACTAGTTCTTGTCTATTTTCATTTGAATGTGTCATGTTTAGTAAAGCACCAGTGGCATTTCTTTGAACTCTTGAATCTTTAGATTTTGCCAATTTGGTCAAAGGTACTAAAGCACCAGATCTTGCAATTTTAGCTTTGTTATCATCTTGTGTAGCCAAGTTTGTTATACATCCAACAGCATTACATTGGACTTCGATGTTTGTACTTAACATTTGACGGATTAAAGGTTCTAAACCACCCATGTCAACAATCAAAATTTTATTTTCATTGTTAACAGCAAGATTACCTAAAGCAGCACAGGCAGCTCTTTGGACTTCAGCATCAGAACTTTGAAGAAGAATGAGGATTGGTTCGAGAACTTCTCTATCCACAGGTCTGACATCTTTTTCTGTTATTTCAGCAAATGCTAATGCAGCACTTCTTTGTAAATCTATACTATCAGAATAAACCAGGGTGCTTAAAGCTCTGAGAGGTCCGTGACTGAAAAAATCAACCTCTGAACGGTTTTCTAGATATTGAAGTAAAGCAGCAATGGCTTCACGTTCATTTTCAGCTAACAACGGCTGGTATTCACCACCATTGTTACGACCTGAAAGACAACTAAAACAGAAACCCATTTTTGGAATTTGTTATTTGATTGATAAACTGAGATAATAAAAGTTGATAGAGCAAACGCGACCCCTTTGAAATATTTTGAATAACTGGTTGAATTGGCTTGTTAAAATCGACAGCGAGGGACAGTTTGAGAGCACAGTTGTGGAGAAGATCTTTTGAGTGTGATTATCTGAAGAATCCTCGACTGTTTTTGCTTACAATTAGATTTTTTCTTTCTTTTCTTTTGGTGGTATATCTCGAGCTCCCTTTGTTATTCTTTCTCTTTTCAAGACAATAGAGAATGCAAAACAAACGGGCAAAAGCACAGGAATAAGGCGAAATGCAGGTGTGTTTTGGGGGCTGGTGGACGGTGAGCGAGTAGTGTTTGTGCAGAACAGGAAAGTCTCGATATCGTGTGACCTTTTGAAAGTGTTTCCAGTGCCCTTTTCAAGTGAGTTTGAGTGAGGCTAAATTAAAATTAACAAAGGTATTTTAGTTTAGTTTAATTGAATTTTGCAGCTTCAACTTTTTCTTTCAGCTCAGTTTTTTCGGCTGTTTTCTGAAATTCCTCGGGGCGCTGCCACTCAGGGAAGGGGGCGGTCCACGGATTACGCGGAACTGATAACAAATGACAGCCCCGGGAGTTGTTTCCAGGAAGCACCCAGACCGAAAGTTACGTAGGTGAGATACTGCCACAAATTTAAGGTCCAGGCAGGCTGTCAGGCTGTCACATACCTGTCAAAGACTACAAGGCCATTAAAGCTATCAAATCTATTAAATATCATTGAATTATCACTTTTGTACATTGCATCAGATCAGTAAGTCATTAAGCTACTATTTCTCTTTCATTTTCTCTTTCTCTGTATATTTCTCTTCTTTCATCTCATCTATTTCTCTTCTAGTTCAAGCTGGACACTCCAGTCTCCACCAAACCAGTTACGGTCGAATTTTCTAAAAGTGCCCTTCTTATACAGCTTAGATGGAATACCAATGTCTATCAAGTAGTGACTCCAATCATGTCTGTTGATAGTTCCATTACTGTAAGCATGTAATAACCCATTGATAGGCAACCCGAGACTGAGAACCCATTTACTCTCTATTGGCTCAATCTCTGAAATTAGTCCAGAACCAGCATCAAATCCAGATGGAATATCAAGAGAAATCTTATTAATACCATCTTGTTGGTTTGTCCAATTGATCACTTGTTTAGCAAGTTCCAATTCTTCTCCCCATAAATCAGTTATATTTGTATCATACCCTTGTAGAGCATCGATTATCAATTCGATTGGGGTTTCAATTGTTTTCAGATATGTCGTTAGGTTTTTCAATTTGGATGAGATATGTTTACCACCATTCAATTTGAACAATTCTAGTTGAAATTTGACTTGTTCATCATCAACTGAGTCGAAATCTTGTAAGGTGAAAACAATTACTCTTATACCCTGGTTGGATAGCTGACGTCCAGTTGCAATAGCTCTAGCACCAGATCTATTATTACCAGCTAAAAGAAGCACCAATGGCGGTAGATTGTGATTGAGTTTATGTATTCTTGAGCTACCTCCAAGTAACTTGATGACAAATGATGATATACCTTTACTAGCATTTTCTGCAATTAAAGTTGATGATACTTTAAAGTTATCATTGCTTGCCCTTTCAATTTCTAGTAGCTGAATTGGGGTTGCAAGAGGTAAAGATTCTTTGTTAGATGAAGAGGACGAAACAAAATGGTAACCTCTAACTTCTAAGGAAGGTGATCTTCTAACAGTAGAGAAATCACCACTTTTGATTATATCTGTAAGGGCCTTAGAGGCAGCTTTGTCAACATTACCAGCATCCCAGTTGTCTGTTTTCTTGGACAAGACATTCTCATCATGACCATACTTTGTCTTAACTTTGTTATGACCTGCTAATCTAGCAGAAGGATCAATCTTATCGTTAAGTGCAAATTCCTGTAGAGCACCAACTTTATCGAAATTAGCTGTACTTTTCTCGAAATCAAAATCACCAGTTTGCTTGATTGCATCTATACTGTCATCACCCCAAGTGATATCACCATAGTTCTGTTGATAAGACTGGTCGTTGTTCTTATTATTGTTAATGTTATTATTGTTATTACTATTGTAATTGCTGTTGTATGCATCTTTCTTCTTAGATTGATTCTTTTGTTTCTTCTTGCTTAGTTCTTTTGGAACATCCACAACTTTCAAGTCCTTTATATCAGCACCTTTGATCACCACACCGTTGTCCAGAACCAGGTTCTTATCAACGACTTTTGAGACAACACCAGTGACTTGTTGATTGTTCACCTTCAGGAAAACGTCAACCTTGAATCCCACAACATTAACCATTTTGAGCCTAAAAAAACACACAGTCCCGAAAGATCTAGCAACACACTGATTAAAAGACTGGAATTAGGCAGAATTGGATCTTTTAAAAGAACCGAATTGGGAGTATTTGTTTGTAGATAAAAGGCCAGTTTCCTTTGTTTTTAACTAAATTTGAAAATTTCTAGTACTTTTACCACTTTTTCGCGCATACAAAAACTTTCAAATAACAAAACAAACAATTTGACTGAAAAGCACTATCAAAATCACACTCAAATTGTATTAGTTTTGGGCATTTGTTACAGACCACGGTTACCGGAGTGTTTTGAGGGATATATAACACACACTCAACAAATGTCAGATACAATAATTAACGATTTACAAAGCGTGAAACTACCCTCAGATACAGTCTCTAATGAAAGAGTGCTAGACCCGAACTTCCTCGATGAAAACCCAACATGGAAGGCTTCGAGAGACTTGGTGGACAGTAATACTAACAACATAGCTGCATGGGACCAGCTGATAACGTTGACTGAACAGCTTTTGAACAAATACCCATCTCCAACTCCAACTATCAAAACAATCATTTCAAACACGTTCGATGAGTTATTGTCAAGATTCCCATTGTTCTTTGGATACTGGAAGAAATATATCTCGATCACTTATCAGATAAATGGTACTACAGAGTCTATCAATGTTCTTTCTAAATCATTGGATTATTTCCCAAACTCATTGGAATTATGGATTGATTATTTGACAATATCGATTTCAAATGCGGATGATGGTGATAAAGAAAAGATCAGATCGCTTTTTAAAAGAGCTATCGACTTGATCGGTTATCAATTTCTATCCCATCCATTCTGGGACAAGTATCTCGAGTTTGAAAGTAAGGATATCAACGAAACAATTAATGTGTTGTTGAAACTTATAAGGATACCGTTACATCAATATGCCAAATACTATCAGACCTTTTTCGCCTTGAAAGATTCAATTGATGTGCAACTACTTGCTGATGCTGAAGGTATTGTGATACCTGATGGTCAATCCGAGGAATTATCCAGACAAGTTCTTAACGAACATTTCAATACAGTTTTTGTTTCTACTCAAGCATTTGTTGGAGAGATCTGGACTTTTGAATCACAAATAAAACAATCTTATTTCAACATGGCACCTTTACCTGAAGAAGATTACACTACATGGGATAGATATTTAACTGCACTTACACTAAAACATCAGTCAGATCCTTCACCTTTGAATAAATCCATTACAATCTCGACATTTGAAAGATGCTTAATTCCTACTGCATTATCTCCAAAATTTTGGTATAAATACCTTGATTGGTATCTAAAGTCGTATCCTGATGACTTTGATACATTGAATTCAATCTATAAGAGAGCTATAAATCTATTTATTCCTGTCAATTTCATAGATATAAGGTTAAACTATGCCCTATTTCTACAAGCTTATAGACAAGATCCAAACATCATACATGATACATACATCTCAATAATATCACAAAACCCACATGAGACAAAACCAATCCTCCAATATATCAAATTCATATCAAGATTAAACCAAGGAAATCACAACAAAACATGTGAGTATTTGGAAAGTGTGTTATCTGTCTATTTCAAAAGATCTTCTAAAACTGATCCAGATTTCCAGGCGAAAAGGTTATTGAAACTACTCACAGATAAAACCATTTCTGTTATAATTGTGGAACTCATCAAAATCAATTGGTACTACATTGGAAACAAATCTAATGCTAAGAAACTGCTAAACTTTTATGCTAAATTTGATGTTTTGCATGGAAGTACAATCTTTTGGAGTTTACACTACTCCTACCATAAAGAGCACTCTGACTTCCCTGTACTTAACAGAATAGTAAACTTTGTGAAATATGAATCATCATTACCTTTATCTGTGATCAATTCAATCTTAGCTGATTATGCCGAGTTTCTAGCTATAAATTTCCAAGATAAATCTTCTATCCCACAAAACTACGCTAAGATACTAGAACTTCAGTATGATATCACTCATCCGTTCTCATACAGATCCAAAGAAGATACACAGAAGTATAAGAATGAAGTTAGACAAAGTGGTCATCCTGGTGTGTTCATTGAAAAGCCAGAGATCACCAATACTACTATCGATGAAGTGGCACATAGATACAAAATTGCACCTTTCCCAACGTTTAAAAACGTGGAAAAGGCAAGTTTACCTATAGAGTACACCAAGGAAGAATAAACACAACTATTAATCCACAATACAATCGTAGTAACACACTCTAAATGTCATTATGAAGAACAGCCTATAAGACGAAGTGAAGACTTGATTACTAGAGATCCCGCGAAAATTACTCAAAGCGGAACAAAGGTAAATAGATAAAAAAAAAAAATTTCTGTGCGATGCCTTTGTTTTATCTGATTGTGAGTAACAAGAACCAGACGGAAAACTTAGTGTGTTGACGATGGTTGAATTCGTAACCAAGAGAGACATTTCCCCTGTGGGATCACCATCAGCAGAACCAGCTACTAAAAAACACCAACCAGAAGCACACAGTGTTGAAGGTGGTGATGATGATGGTAAACCAAAAGAAACAGGCCCATTTATCAAACGTTCTAAACAACCAAAACAACCTAAAATCAGAAAGAGAAAATATAAAGCCAAAGGTATTGATGAAACTTCCCCTCAAGGTGTGTTGCAATTCGAAATAAGTAGAATTTTGTCCACACGCAGTCTTTCAGATGAAGATATCGCTAATGATATTAATGGTGTTTTAAATGATCAAGAGATCTACGGTAAATACCATAGGGAAGTTACAGATGTTGAAATCTTGGAACTAACTTCAAATGGTGAAGGTCTTGGAATCATTTCAAACCCTATTGAAACATCCAAAAAGCAAATTGTTATTGTTCCTTTTGCAATTCCAGGAGATGTTGTTACTATCAAAGTTTTCAAAACCCATCCAAATTATGTTGAGTCTGATTTATTAAAGATCCAAACCCCTTCAATTGATCGTAATGACTCTTTAATACGATGCCGTTACTTTGGTATTTGTTCTGGTTGTCAATACCAGGAATTACCATACTCCACACAATTAGAATTCAAGAAACATACCATTCAAAACGCATATGAATTCTTAGCCCCAGAACTTATCAAACAAGGCAAAATACCTGAAATTGGTGAAACTTTCCCATCTCCAAAACAATTCGAATATAGAACAAAACTTACTCCACATTTCGACGTTCCAAGAAAAAGAGCACTTACAGAAAGACCACCATTTGGATTCGGTGCTAAAGGTAAACCCGCTTGGAGAGAAACCGATGGTGGTAATCAAGGTGTTGTTGATATTGAAGAATGTATCATTGGAACCAAGATCATAAACATTGGTATGAAAAATGAAAGAGCTAAATTTGAAACAGAATGGTCCAAATATAAGAAAGCTGCAACTACTTTACTTAGAGAACATACAAGAGTTGTTAAGAAAGACGCTAATACTAAAGAATTCCAAAATGAACAAGAAGCATCAAAAGATACAGATAGTGATGTTAGTTGTATAGTGGAACCATCAGTTCAAGAAGATGAAGATTTAGTGAAAACATGTGTTACAAACCCAAGACAAATCGTTACTGAATATATTAATGGTTTCACTTTTGAATTCTCTGCTGGTGAATTCTTCCAAAACAATAATTCAATCTTACCAGGAGTTACTGAATATGTTTGTTCCAACTTACAGATCAAGGGTAAAAAACCAGAAGATCCATTATACTTAGTTGATGCTTATTGTGGATCTGGTTTATTCAGTATAACCGCTTCAAAAGGTGTTGATAGAGTTGTTGGTGTTGATGTTAGTAAAGAAAGTATCAAATTTGCCAATAAGAATGCTGAAAGAAATGGTGTTAAGAATACTAAATTCATTGATGGATTAGCTGAAAAGATCTTTGCTGAGATTGATACACCAAATGATCAAACATCAGTGATCATTGATCCTTCAAGAAAAGGATGTGATGATGTTTTCTTGAACCAATTATCCGATTATAAACCAGCAAAGATCGTTTATGTTAGTTGTAATGTTCATTCACAAGCTAGAGATATTCAATGGTTTTTGAATCATACAGAAAATGGTGGTGATTACTCAATTGAAAGTATTAGAGGGTTTGATTTCTTCCCTCAAACACATCATGTTGAAAGTGTTGCTGTTCTTTCTAGAAAATAGAATACTAAATACATATTTATTAATAGATTTGCATGAAATTTAATGGGTTCTTTAATAGTAGTTACTATAAGTATAGATAGTGTTTAGTAAGGAGTTTAATGTGTCACTATGGGTTAATAAAAAACACTTGTAGCCCTGGTTTTTGCTAGTATAAATATCACGTGACTAGACTCAGGGCATACTTTCCAGAGTGGTTCACACAACATATTTCCGCGAAAATGTGAATCGGGGCACCATAACCATCAAACAAATTTTTCAAAGACTCTCGAAATTTAATTCACATCAAATTGATTGCCAAACAATAACCTACAAGCTTCAGCTAACCATCACATAAATTAAGTCAAAATGGAAAACGATAAAGGTCAACTTGTAAGTGGCATATACTTCAATAGTGTTGACATGGAGGAAAAGACGACGATGTGATCATATCGATGTAATGGAAGATATATGTTGACATTATACAAAACTGAAATATCTTGATACTTTGAAGAACCAGAAGAGACCATTAAAATGAAACGTATTAGTGAGAAATATCAATAATGTGACACAGACAGAAGATGAAGCCATCAATAGAGCTATGTTCAACGAGGTTAACGAGTATTTGCACAACTTTCCACATATTTATCATAGAATATTCGTCGAAGATGGACACCCAATATATTCAATATCATAGAAGCACATATAATAAGAGAGATCAACTGTTAATGAAGAGAAGATATATCACTATTCCAACGTCATAACCTTCATGCTATACACTCTCTGTGAAAGGACTATATACTAACTTTTTCAAACCCAGGTCGAACTATACGTTCCACGTAAATGTTCTGCTTCCAACAGAATCATCAAAGCTAAAGATCACGCTTCCGTTCAAATTAACATTGTCAACGTTGACGAAGAAGGTCGTGCTATTCCAAACCAATTCACCACTTACGCTTTAAGTGGTTACGTTAGATCCCGTGGTGAAGCTGATGACTCTTTAAACAGATTAGCTCAAAGAGATGGTTTATTGAAAAACGTCTGGTCTTACTCCCGTTAAGGTCATTCACTCACGTTATTTCTGCTGTATAAGGGTTAATGTTATAATTTGTTTGTAAAGTATGATACTTTTATGTAATTACCAAGTACAGAACCTTACTGAATACTTTTTTGTATATGTGTATTTCCCTTTTCGCTTGTTTGGTCCATGTATTATATCCCAAAGCAGCCAACAAATAACAAATAACAAATAACGAAAATACGGCTGAGACACCGAGATGCTAAAATTAGTGAGAGTACAAGTACAACAGGTGCTGGCTGCACTGTTAGTGACTTGGACTAGTATAACCAGCACTGGCTAATACTTTGCTATGACTACCACCCAGTATATACCACTTAGTGGGGGCGTGCCTGAGGGTGTTCTCCTCATGCATGAGAAGCGATCCCTTTGTAAATATTTGATGGGCCAATTTCGTGGAGACACTTGACCCAATAAAGAAGGAGGCCTCTCAAAAGCCAAAGTATAAATGTCTAAACGGTTTATTTTGTAACCAATTCGTACTTTGCTTTTACCCTCTACACTGTTCGACCTGTATACCCTCCCACCACCGTCATCCTCGAGCACATCTCCTACCTCTCCATGACCAACGCAATCGCTACCCTTCTCTTCACGCAGTCCTACTTACCTGGGGTGATCGTTCTGGGTAAAACACTGAAGCAATTCGGGTTACCTGATGACACAAAATTGGTTGTATTGCTCGCTACACAACTGACCCCGTTCCAAAAAACTCAACTCGAAGAGATCTTTGATGAATTGATCGATACTACTCTCATTCATGCTCCTGTTTCCAAACAATTGATCTCACTGGACCGTCCTGAACTATCTCCAACTTACTCGAAGATTAACCTGTTCAAATTAACACAGTTCAATACGGTTCTTTACCTAGATGCGGACACTTTACCTTTGAAACCATTCACAGAGAAACTGTTTGAAGATTATGGTGATATTGGTCAACATCAGATCGTTGCTGCTCCAGATGCCGGCTGGCCCGACATCTTTAACTCTGGGTTGTTTTTGTTCAAACCTTCAATTGAGACATATCTGGGTCTTTTAAATAAGATCCAACATACTGAGAACCCTTCTTTCGATGGAGCAGACCAGGGGTTATTGAATGAGTATTTCCATTTAGATAATGGTACTTCTAATGATGGATGGGTTAGATTACCATTCTTGTACAACGTTACACCAACAGGTCAATATGAATATCAACCAGCATATAATTATTTCCATGATCAGATCAATTTAGTTCATTTTATTGGAAATATCAAACCATGGGAGAACTCTCATGTGTTGAATGGGTTAAAGGATCAATGGTGGAGTAAATTCCATGAATTCTATGGTAAAAATGGAAGTATCGAAGCAGATATTCATGGTATCAGACCCTTATACTATACCCCTGAGAAGACTACTAGAGAAACTGTAGATGTTACTCCACAAGAGTACAAACCACCTCAACAAGAACCTGTGTATGAGATTATACATGAGCAACAACATGAACATGTACAAGAAAGACATGATGAGGAGTATAAAGAGGAAGAACACCATACCCAACATTCACAACAATATGTCCAACAAACCTATGAGGAAGCTAATAATGTTTTATTAGATCCAAGATCTTATGAACATTTTGAAACTGTTGAACCTGATCCTCATCATTGGAATCCTGCAGTGGAAGAACCACCTAAAGATGGTATTGCTCAAGCTGCTGATTTACCTCAAGATTTCCATTCATATGCTAACTGGAATGATGATACATATAACAGAGTGGAGGAACATATTGAAGAACCTACTGAACATCATACTGAACACGCCGAACAACACACTGAACAACATACAGATAACCATATAGATCACCATATCGAAGAGTTTATTGAACAACCTACCGTGGAACATATTGAGGAGACTGTTGAAGAGTTTGTTGAAGAGTATCATCCACCACCTATCTTCCCTTGGGAATTTGAAAAAGATCAAGCCAAAGCTGAAAGAGTATTTGATAACGATTCATATGGTGGATATACTGGATGGGATGCATTACCTTTAATCAGAAAGATCCAAGCTAGTCAACATCATGAAGAAGAAGAAGAAACAATAGAGAGACGGAAATCGTTCAATGAAGAACAGATCCAAGCCAAGTTCTTGGAAGATCAGAAAGATCGATTGAAGGAGATTGAAGATCGGTATAGTGGTGATATCCAGATCTTGGAAGATGAGTTGGAAGAGGAGATAGATGAAGCTGAGGAGCGGGCTTTAGAGAGTGTCACTCCTGCTATTTATCTACCTTCTACCAGCACCACTACCACCACGACTACCAACGATCTAACCATAAGAGAAACCAAAACTAAACCTGCTATCAATAATCTATAATCTATAATCAATAATCTATATAACTAGTTAATCAGTAATAAATCGTTAATATACATAATTAAATCACGTGATTACAATATAAGTAAATCTTTTTATTACGTAAGATTCGCGGTGGACCAGAAAAATCGCGATCAAAAAATTTTCTTTAAAAAAAAATTTCAACAAATTTTTGAAGAAGCAACGAAAACCAGCTTTAAAACCAGCACAAATTTACTAAAACTCTTTAATAAATTTCAAAAATGGCTTCTGACGGTATCACCGAGATCGATTCCAACTTGATCGAATCCAACTACGACAACGTCGTCTACTCTTTCGATGACTTAAACTTGAAGAGAGATATCTTGAGAGGTGAGTGATTTTAATTTTAAAGACTTTTTGAAAAGACTTTCTTTCCATATTCCGGTGTGTTCTTTTTTTAGGTGATTAGGGGGACTATTAATGTATTTATGATTGTTAAAGTGGAATTGACTATTAGATATGATTGACTGTGGTGATTAATATGTTCTATCTTTGATAAGAATTAGTTGGGAAATTTTATTTGCCTTCATTTCCTATTCACCTCAAAAAGAAGAATTTGGAATTAATATGGAATCCATATGAAAATGATTTGATTGAACTTGATTTACTAACAAATGTTTATAGGTATCTACGCTTACGGTTACGAAGCTCCATCTTCCATTCAACAACGTGCTATTTTACCAATCACTGAAGGTCGTGATGTTTTAGCTCAAGCTCAATCTGGTACTGGTAAAACTGCCACTTTCACCATTTCTGCTTTACAAAACATTGATGAAACTGAAAAAGCCACCCAAGCTTTAATCTTGGCTCCAACTCGTGAATTGGCTTTACAAATCCAAAAAGTTGTTACCACCATTGGTTTACATTTAGGTGTTTCAGTTCATGCTTCTATTGGTGGTACTTCTACCAAAGATGATATTGATGCTTTAAAATCTGGTGCTCAAATTGTTGTTGGTACTCCAGGTCGTGTTTTAGATATGATTGAACGTCGTTTCTTTAACACTTCTCGTATTAAAATGTTTATTTTGGATGAAGCTGATGAAATGTTATCATCTGGTTTCAAAGAACAAATTTACAACATTTTCACCTTATTACCAGAAACTACTCAAGTTGTTTTATTATCTGCTACCATGCCACAAGATGTTTTGGAAGTTACCACTAAGTTTATGAGAAACCCAGTTCGTATCTTGGTTAAAAAAGATGAATTAACTTTAGAAGGTATTAAACAATTCTTTGTTAATGTTGAACAAGAACAATTCAAAATAGATTGTTTGACTGATTTATATGATTCTATTTCAGTTACTCAAGCTGTTATTTTCTGTAACACTAGAAGAAAAGTTGAATGGTTAACTGAAAAATTGATTGAAAACCAACATACTGTTTCTGCTATCCATGCTGATTTAAGTCAACAAGAAAGAGATACCATCATGCAAGAATTCAGAACCGGTTCTTCTCGTATCTTGATCTCCACTGATTTATTAGCTAGAGGTATTGATGTCCAACAAGTTTCTTTGGTTATCAACTATGATTTACCATCAAACAAAGAAAACTATATCCATCGTATTGGTAGAGGTGGTCGTTTTGGTCGTAAAGGTGTTGCCATCAACTTTGTCACTGATAAAGATGTTGGTATGATGAGAGAAATTGAAAAATTCTACTCTACTCAAATTAACGAATTACCAGAAAATGTTAATGATATCTTTAACTAAGATATTTAAAGGTGTTGATGTTTTTCATTCTTCTATTTTCTTCTTTTTATAAAATATAATACAACGGTGTGTTAAAACTTGTATGTGTAGTTAATAAGCTATAAACCTAATGAGGGTATGGACCTGTAGATCTCTAGATCTGATCTAATCTCTAGTAAATCTTTATGTTAATCAGCTTTATGTAGTCAAATATAAGGGAATATAGGGAAGGCTTAATCCTCAATTTTAACAACTTTACCTTGGTTTTTACTTTCTCCATCAACACCAATGATCAAGATTCTTTCAATTGAAGTATGTTCATCTTCATCATCCCCATCTAAAAAGATATCCAAACTTGTAACTTTTTGAAATCTAACGTATTTCAATTTTAATTCATACCATCCATTCTGATCGATTTTATTTTCATCAATTTCAACATCATGTAATGAATTAACTGTTTCAGCATGTTCAAAAGATATGATACTTGTATTGTTATTCCATACTTTGATCTTATTTGGGATTTGAACTTGTTCACCTTGATATTTTGTTGATTTATTGATCTTGATCAAGATAGAATACACTTTAACAACATTAGTTAATGGGATATGTATCAAGATTTGAGAATCAGCATCTGATACAATCCCAGGTTGTGAAGTCTCAGGTATCTTTCTAACTAAATCTTTTGTATTACCTGATGAATCCACTGGTTCTGTGTTCAGAGTTTCATATTCCCCAAAAAAGATTGTATTGTTCAACACTGTGAAACCATTAGGAATATATTTAGCAACTTGAGTATATTCATCACTTGTTTCATAACCATCAGCACCAGAATTGGAAGAAGAACGACGTTTCCCATCATTTCCAACGGATTGACTTAATTTTTGAATCTCTTCAGTTATTGATTGAACAGAAACACCTCTAATTCTATTGATTTCTTTCCCATTGGCAAAAAACACAAATGTTGGAACAGCACTGATCTGGAACTTTGAAGCTAATGGTCTTACGGAATCGATATCAGCTTTAACGATCTCAATGTTTGTGAATGATTCGTGTAATTTCTCAATTATTGGTTGGATGGCTTTACATGGCCCACACCAAGAAGCTGTGAAGTTGACCACCAAACCTTTTGATTCTTTCAAGTATTGTTCGAAGTCTTGTTCTGATTGGACGAATGGGATTAGTGACATATTCTAATTGAACTGATTAAACACACTTAAACAAGCACTTTTTCTATATAAAATGAAGTGTTTTTAAGTGTTTTTATCATGTTTTTGTATTTACTTTTTGAATTGATTGATAAAATTCGCGGATTATTTCATTAAATCTTACACAAAACTTGTCAATTTAACCAGTAATTTATTGATGAATTGCTCTATTTTAAGTGTATTTAATGGTGTGAATAGTGTTATGAGATCAATTTAGACAGATTTGTTTCTATTTGTTTCAAATTTGTAGTGAAATTTATATCAGAATATTCAAATTTCCCATTCAATTCATCAATACTACTCTTCAATTCTAAGAAATCATCAGTAATAGTAACAGTCAGATAATTCTTGTCCAACTCCATCTTTTCATTAGTGTCTTGAGAGTCTTGGTTCAAGAATTCCTGGAATAAATCTTCATCATCATCATTTTCTTCAGAACTCTCTGTGACTCGTTCATCTTCAATTTTATCTTTATTTTTATCTTGGATTAAACGACGTCTCAATTCACTAATGCAATGTATTAATGAATCAAATACTTGTAATCTTGTGATACCATCAATGATCTTGTTAATATCCCCACTTGTCAATTGTTCAATGTTGATTATCCCACTTTCAAGAAATTGGAAACATTTGAGTTTTATATGAGTCTTTGAAGTTTTAAAAGCTCTAAACACATCATCACCCAATAAAAGATTATCAGACTCATCTTTCTTATTCATATCATAACTTACTTCATTTGAATCAAGATAGGTTTTAGGAAGGGATGCATATCCATCAATGAACTTGATACTAATACCAACTTCATTTGTAATGATATCTGGAGACACTATCCATTTTTTTGCTATGGCATCATAATTCGACTTGTGTAAGTTTGTTCTATCATCATTATCCAAGGAAATCAGGTATTTATCATGCAATTTGATATTGAATTGATCATCATGGTTCAATTCGACATTATCTTGTCCATATATTGATACCAGACCTTGGTATAATTTGATATAATAACTGTATAGATCGAATGAATCTGTGGTGAATTGATCAAACATGAATAGCTTTTCTAGATTCTGGTCGAACTTACCGAGGTTTGAGTAGTTGGATAATGAATTTTGAAGGATGTTTGTGTTTGTTTTGGAGTTGTGATAGTTGAAGTCGTTGTTGTTATTAGCAAGGACAAGTTTAACATCTTTTAAAATGAAGAATGTTTGGTCTTTTAGTGAAGAATAAGTGGTTGTAGTATTGGTGGTAGTAGATTCCTGGTAATCGATGTCGATAACAAGGATCTTTCCTGCAATTGAGAGTCTTTTCAGTTTCAACTTGTCATCAATAGACTCTATGAAAGTCTCGAACTTGTATATGTTTGCTAGTCGCTGGATGTTCTGGATGGTGATTGAGCCCGGTGAGGACTTGAGGATCTTGACTATGGCAGTGAGGCTCTGGTAGAACTGGTCGCTCATACTCTCTCTTTCTCTATATATATATATACTATTTATTACAATATGCTAATAGTTAATAGACGTTAAAAGTTGTTTTAATTGTTTTAATTGTTTTTCTTGAATAATCGCGAATACAATTAATTAATAAAAATGGTGATTTATATACAGATTTATGTTATAAAGAGTATAGAGTATGATTATAGCTTAATACCAATGTGAATGGCTGCAATACCAAAAGTCAGGTTCTCATAACCAGGTTCTGGAACATAGAACCCGGCTTTTTCAATCATCGATTTGAACTCTTGTTGTTTTGGGAATCTTTGAATAGATTCAACTAGATATTGGTATGAATCATAGTCATTGGCAATGGCTTGTCCAAAGATTGGTAACACTTTGGACCAGTTCTGATAGACAAGATCAACAGCACTGTTCTCAACTTTGGAGAATTCCAACACACCTATTATCCCACCTGGTTTCAACACTCTGTACGCAGTGTTTAAACCTGCTTGAATATTAGTGAAATTTCTAATACCAAATGACACTGTATAGACATCTTTACTATTACTCTCAATCTTATCTAAAGTTTCACCATTTTGCACAAGGAATTGGATTCTTGGATCATCTTTATATTTAGTATGCACCAGTCTCTTTTTCCCTTCTTCCAACATCTCAGGATTGATATCAACAACGGTCATTGTGGATTTAGTATCGTTGAACTTGGCCTTAGCATGGTCTAATAACCCAAAGGCAATATCACCAGACCCACCAGCAACGTCAAGGAAGTCGAGGGGACGACCACCAGGTCTGGCACCGGCATCCAGTTTTCTGATGAATTGGTCTTTCCATAGTCTGTGGACACCAAGACTCATAACATCGTTCATTATATCGTAGTTGGAAGCAACTGAAGAGAAGACCTGTCTAACTAGTTTCTCTTTTTCCGATTCCAACACTGTTTTGGAACCAAAATGAGTGGTTTTATTTTGTTGTGATGAGTAAAATTTGACATTGTTCAGTTGACAACGCAAAACACGTTGTGGAACACTAATATTTCTCAACATTGACACTAGTTAAACTGGTTTAATTGAGAGTATTAAAGCAATTGTTTAAAGAGTTTTTTTAGTTAAATTAAATTTACCGAGAAAAAAGTGGAAAGAATTACCCGTTCAAACAAATATATAAAACACTTTATAAAAGAAGTTAGTTAGTTTATAGATGAATTATATAGATGAATAGTTGATTGTTGATAGTTGTATTAGTGTGGTATTGTTAATATGTGATTGATTTGTATGTTAATTTATATTGCTCTATTAATCTATGTTCAAACAAGCTTTATATGAGTCTTATTGATACACTTATACACTAATACACTAATATACTAATATACTAATATACTAATTAAAGTATGTTTAACTATTAATGAAAGTATATACTCTACTATATGGTCCATATACAAACATTTATTAAGAGATATGGCAAATCCTTTAGTATTGTGTTTGTGTACATATCTCATCTCTTTTTATAATGGTTTTATAACAAGTGGTTTAATAGATTACACAAAACCATTTATTTATACAATTATTGTATCTATTCACACCTGTGCTCAGACTGTCAACTACTCCTCACTCAATCACTCACTATCAAACACAGTTACTTAACACAGCTATCATTAACCCAAAAGAGTGGTGCTTTACTCTTCTTCATATTGCTAAGCTGCTTATCATAATGAAACTATCAATCCTCAATATTGTGGTCAAATCTATATTCTTCTTCCAATTATCTTATTCTGCTTCTATCCATTCATTAGAGGAATACGATGATATCCAACTAGTCCATTCTGATGCTAATTCTGGTGCTGGTGCTGATTCTATTTCCACTTCATCTACTTCATCAAGCTCATCAAGCTCTTCCCATTTCAAAGATGAATTAAACTCTTTATTCTTTTTAAACTCAGATGAAACCACCAATAAAGATCATGATATTGTTATCATCTCCAAAGATCAACTAAATGAACGAACTTTAAACCTCTTGGGATTCAAAGATTATATCAAATACGCTAAACGTCTTAAATTATCAAATCATGCATTTGAAACAAGTTTAGATATAATGGTTCCTGAAACAACTACTCCATTATTCATCTTCAATTCTTCAGATCCATTAAACTTACCTTTAGAACATTCAAATGATGCTTATTTCAAGTTTTTGGAGAAAGCTGCTCCTTTTGAATTACCTGAATTCTCGTCATTAGTTGATTATTTCTTAATTGCACCTCTTCCTAACAGATTTAGTACAAAAGAATTAAAACAACAAGTTATAACTGCTAATTCTAAACTATTACCTGTTTTTAAGAATAACTTACAATCAAACCTGGATAATCCTATCTTGGTATTCTTATTTAGAAGTGGGAATGATTTTGTGGAAGCTAAAGAATTGAATATACCTTTACTTAATGTTAAGAAATATCTTGGAACTAAAGATTTAAACACTTTTTTCGATATCTTTGCACAATCATGGAATAGAGATATTGGCTTAACTCAATTGATCCATGGTTCGTTTTGTACTTTAAACGTTGGTACTAAAAGTACAATTGAAGATAGTTATTGTTTGAAGATTAAAGAAGATTTAAAAGATTTGATATGGTATCATGCTTTCCATAATCAGAAATCCAGTTCATCTTCTGATCAATCAAATGAGATTGTTGACTACTTGACATTACCACTAACACTTCTGAAATCTAATGTTACAGATAGTATTGGTGTATTTAGTCCAAGAGGTAAAGGATACTCTCAAGTTGTTTCTAAGATAAAATCTAAACTAAGATCAAATAATCATATAAAGAGACAAACTTCAGATGATGAATTCACAAAGGCAAAGATTGAAGATATTCGAGATAAATTAGAACTAAGATTAAAACAGAAGAAGATTAAAGATAAAAAGATTAAAGATAGCTCAGATACTTATGTTATTTCAAAGTCCAAACAATTGAATCCAGAACCTGAACGTGGAACAGATCAAAGACAAAGTTTGATAAGAGAACCAACTAATAATTCCAAGACAAGTGTCAATGTCAAGAATACAGCTGTAAAACAGATCGAAGCTGCGGCACCATTCACCAAACAGAAACAGAAAGAAGTGGAAGAATATAGAAAGATCAAGACTAAACAAACAATTGAACGTATCCAATCAAATTTCCAGACTTCTTCTTCATCTAATTCACCAAAAGATAAAGAGCTGGATAAAGAGAAACCAGATTGTGAACCGATCACATGGTTCAATGTGTTCCATCACAGTGTTTTTGGTAAGACTAAATTCTGTGATGTTTAATTTACTGATCTCTCTTAATTTATATGAAATCCGTTAATTCCATGTTTACCGTTGACTACATGCATTAACACTAGTAGACTCTTCATTATAAGTAGAAAGTACGTCATTCAAACGGCGCTAATCTCACATGAATTGATGATTCAATAAGCCCAATTGTCCGTTATCTACGCTTTTTTACTTCCTTTTACCTCCTTTTTCCACCAATAGATTCACTCATTGAAGAGCATTATTTTTTTTTTTTCATTAATATAGACGTGTATTAATTTATGTGAAAACTTAATACTATATGCATAGTTAATTATAGAAGCACCTCAAAGATTTGTAATTCCGTTCGGATAAATTACCTTAAAATCACATATAAACACTCGAAACGGAGAGGTCGCGTTTTTGTATGGGAGCTCTGCAAGTTTTTCAGTTTTCCTAACAAAATTAAAAACCCGTAGAAAATTGACAGAATTTTGCTAACAAATTATTGACACGTAGAAAAATGACATAAATGTTATGTTACGGGACACAATTATCTGTTATGGGACACATAAATCATAGCTAGAGAATACACCTCAAGTTTAAAGGTTGATAACTTACTAAATATCCTGTGTAAAGTCCTAATGAAGGTGTTTTGATCATAGTAGGTACTTACTTTAGTATTTCTCCAATTTTCAGCTTCTGAATATGTCTATAATTGAGTGTTTTAAAATCAGGGTTTTCTGAGGACTTTTTTTTGTTAGCAGTTTTTTGAAAAAGAGCCTAAGTCCAAACAACATAGAAACATAAATGACATCGTATTATACCAATATTTGCTTGATATTACATGTAGATGGTGGATATGTTATCGTAGAATCTAGTTT